>SEYY01021585.1:0-32500 GCA_009176605.1 Armadillidium nasatum
TTATAGTCTTTGTTAATTCTTCAAAAGTCTTAAGATATTAATACAATTATTTAAAATGTCATTTTCGTCATGTTAGAGGCTTTATTTTTGTGCTGCTTGAAGCATAAAGCAAATGGCCTCATTAATTTCGCTCATCTCTCAAGCATATGCAAACTACTATTCCAAAGTGTTTGAATATCTTGCATGACAGAAAGTGGACGAACATTTAATCTTGTTTGTATTTTCTTCAGCTCATTTTGGGCTACAACAGAGTGATTGAAATGCGTAGCAATTAACCTACAATTGGTTATTAAATCGGATACACATTTTTGACTCATAATGGAATTTTTAACTACTATCTGAGTTTGGTGTGCAAAGCAATCTACATTTTTCACTCTTACTAGAGAAAGTGCTTTTTTTTAATATTTGTGCCCGAATCCCTGACTACGCAGTGCACTTCATTTAATGAAATCTTCCATTTTGTCAGCATCTTTTCAAATACAGTTTCAAGATAGTCGCCTGTATGGCGTTTAGAAAGAGGTTCTGCATTCAATACAAAATTTTGTATAGTAATTTTTTACTATCCGCGGATGCGATTGCGGATATCCAATTGCGGATATCCGCGGATGCGGATATTGGAAAAATGATGCGGATATCCGGTCCACCTCAATAGAATTATATACCGTATATAAATATATATATATATATATATATTATATATATATATATATATATAATATATATATATATATATATATATATATGGTAAGGTGGAGATTGTTTCTGAGTTTCAATTGTTAAAAAATATCAAAATCGAAAATATCGGAGAAGCCTAACGTAAACAAGAGAGTTGTCAGAGGTACGAGGTACTATTACTAGACATAGACACAATTATTATTACTTTTCTAGCAGAACCTAATTCGACTTATCATAACCTGAACTACCGAAATTGCCGTAAAGAGGCCTAACCTACACAAAAATTTGCCGTAAAAGAGACCTAACGTACACAAGAACGTTTGCACGACATAGTAGCCTAGGGTAAAAAGGCAGGAAAAATATCGACTTAAAAAATATCGATATAAAAAATTCGAAACTCAGAAACAATCTCCACCTAAGCATATATATATATATATTATATATATATATATATATATATATATATATATATATTATATATATATATATATATATATATAAAGACAAAATATGCTGAAATTCTTTGCTCAAACTTTTGTCTCAAATTCAACTTGAGACGATTTTGGTACAATTCCTCCTCTTTCAATCCCCTCCAACTCATTTATACCAAAAATTGTAATTTTTTCTAAAGACATTATTTCTGCTCTCTCTGAGCTTAATACTAAGAAAGCATATAGTCCTGATGGTATTCCTCATATGATTCTATAGGAACATAGGAAAATAGAGACAGTTAGAAGCCACAAGGGCCTATCGAGACTGTCCCAGTCCAAACAAATAATAACAATACTAATACATGCACAAAAGACTAGGTCTATCCCATCCTAGTTATCAGTTCATTCATGCATAGTCATGCATGGATAAAAGTAAAACTAAACCCCATTACACATGCAATACTCAATGAACCATCACCCACTAAAAAAACTGCCATTAGGCTTAGTCATAGGTTGATCTGTTGATCCAAAAATTCATATATACCCGCCGATTTGGCTTAGTCAGATTATTCTATATAATACCCAAACCATCCATATATCTATCTAGCCCTTTTTAAATTTGACAAGAGAATCACAGTCAACAATCTCTTGTGGCAAGTCATTCCAAAAATTAACAACTCTATTACTGAAAGAGTATTTTCTTAGATCGAGATGGCATGACTTCTTTTTAATTTTCTATCATGTCCTCTAGTTACTCTTCCATGGTACATATAAAGTATTTTTCAATCTCTGTATTACTGTCGGATGCAAATATTTTGTAAACTTGTATCATATCCCCTCTGAGAAATCTCCTTTCAACTGAGAACATTCCTAACTCCTTCAACTTTCTTCATAGCTCTTATTTTCAAAGCCAGAAATCATCCTTGTTGCTCGACGTTGTACTCTCTCCAGCATATCTATGTCTTTTCTTAAATGAGGAGCCCAAACCTGTGCACAATACTCTAATGCTGGCCTGACATAGCTATTATATAGTTTGCTTATAACCTCTTTGCTCTTGTAAACTACATTGCGATTATTATACCTAACATCTTATTAGCTTTATTCCTTGCTTCCAAACATTGAACACCCACCTTCAGATTACTGCTAATTATCACACCTAAATCCTTTTCTTGGTCCACAGTCTCAAGCCACTCCCCATTCATTTCATAATTAAATCCTTCATTTGAGTAACCTACATTAAGAACTTTACATTTTTTAATATTAAAGTTCATTTGCCACCTCTCTGCCCAACCAAGAAGTCTATCTAGATCACCTTGGAGCTTTATGCATCCATCATTATTCCTTACTGAGGTAACCACTTTGGTATCATCAGCAAACTTAGAAACCTTACATTTAAGACCTTTGTCTAAATCATATATATATATAAGGAACAAAAGTGGTCCCAGCACAGAACCTTGTGGTACCCCACTTTTCACTGTTTCCCATAATGACTTATTACCATTAAGTAATACACACTGCCTTCTGTTCTTTAACCACTCTTTAATCCAATTATGTACCATTCCATCTATACCATACTGCGACAACTTTTGCATCAGCCTAACATGGGGTACTTTATCAAAAACCTTGCTAAAGTCTAAATATATGACATCAACTGGATCACCCCTGTCTATATTTTCAGTAATATATTCCATAAATTCTAGTAGATTTGTCTGACATGATCTACCCTTTCTAAAGCCATGCTAGGAGTTATGTAGTATCTTGTTATCATCTAAATGCTTCTCTATTTGACTTTTCAGTAACTTTTCCAAAATTTTAACAACCAGAAATGTTAAACTAACTGGCCTATATTTCCCTAAATCTTCTTTACTACCTTTTTTAAATATGGGCACCACATATGCTGCTTTCCAGTCCTCAGGTACCTCTCCAAAAGCAATAGATCGCTTAAAAATCAAATAAAGTGCCTTTGCAATACTGCTACTCCCCTCTTTTAGAATTCTACCATACACACCATCCGGACCCGCTGCCTTATTTGGGTCAATATGTTCTAGTAAGGATGCGATTTCATTTAACTCAATTTGAAATGCTGTACACCTATTCATTACATGTATACTAGAACTATTACTTTCTAAACTGTTATCCAACTTTCTCAGTAAACACTGATGCAAAATAAGCGTTGAAAATATTAACCAATTCCTTATCTGAACTTACTAAATTCCCATCAATTTTAATTGGGCCAATTTTCTTATCCTTACTTTTAAATTTATGAAAGCTAAAAAACTTTTTCAGGTCTTTATTACTGTTTCTTGCCAAATTAATTTCTGCCATTCTCTTTGCTCTTCTTATTGACTGGTTAAGTTCATTCCTAATTCTCTTATAATGTTCCAAATCTTCCCCCCTTCTCCTACCTTTGAACATTTTAAAACATCTACGCTTTTCACCAATTTTCTCTTTTATCTCTCTACTCCACCAATTAGGTTTTCTATTTGCCACCCTAATGGGTTTATCTTTAAAACACACAGACTGAATGTTAGCCAATATTTGCTTGAAGTATTCCCACATGATGAAACAATTTTGACCATTAAACTCCTTATCCCAGTCAATTTCATTGAGCATTGCTCGGAATTTGCTAAAATCTCCATTTCTGAAATTTAATATCTTTTCCCTATTGACCTGCAATTTGGGCCCAGACCTCACATTCCAGTTAAATCTAATAATATAATGATCACTAGCTCCTAAAGTCTCCCCTACTTCGACATCATTCACCATCATTTCATCATTTGTTAATATTAAATCTAACAATGCTGCATGCCTTGTTGGTTCTTGGACCATCTGACTCAAAAAGTTGTATAGAATACAATTTACAAATACTGAACTTCTATTAACTATACTACTCAAAGAATTCCACTCAATGTCTGGAAAATTAAAATCACCCAAAATGACTATTCCTTTTACATTATTTTCACACGCTACCTTGATTTCCTTCACCATCTCTTCATCTAATACTTGACTTTGATCAGGAGCTCTATAAAATGCTCCTATCCTATATGATTTATTATACATAAAAATATCTACCCACACAGATTCCACATCCTGATTTGTTTTAATGTCAGCTATTAACACTGATTCAATATTGACTTTAACATAGAGTGCTACACCTCCACCACTTCTTCCTCTACGTTGGTATAGGTAAAATGAGTATCCTTCTATTTCATATTCCTTGTAGGGAGTCTCCGTAAAATGCCTCATTAACCCATGCTTCAGTAATGCAAATTATGTCTAGATTCTCCTTTATAATGTAACTAATCAACTCATCTTTTTTGTTTCTAAGACTCTGAGCATTTGTGTAAAAACATTTCAAACTAAACATGTCCTTATATGTATCCTTTACATCTTGATTTCTAGTAATATCTCCATTTTTATTAATAGGCCCATATTGTAAGGCACCTCTATTTTTATTCATACCACCACCAATCCCACCGTCAATATTAAAATCACCATCTCCACAACTAACAGTGCCAATATTATGCCCTTCACCCCTATTCTTACCTAGTTTCCCGGCAGACATCTCTCCATCCTGCTACTCAGAAGCTGGACACCCTCTCGACTAAGATGCACTCCATCTCTTGCAAACAGATTCCTGTCTTGAAATCTTCCCAGTGATCTAAAAATCCAATATCCTCTGATAAACATAAATTTCTAACCCTTTCATTTGTACCAAAGGCCCTACTTTCCCATTCTATCCCTGCTCCCAACCTAGGTAATATACCTGACACTATGCATTTCCTACCACTTACTTTCAGTCTTTCAATCAAATTCTTATAGCTTGCTATCAGTTCCTCTGACCTATATAACCTATATCATTTGTACCAACATGGACAATCACTCTTGCATTCACATTCGTATCTGCAATCTCTCTATCTATTCTGTCCACAATATCATTCACTCTTGCACCTGGATAACATACTCGCATTCGTTTCCTTTTATCCGTATTTCTAAAGGTCCTATCTAAATATCGTATCTGAGAGTCTCCAATTAGTAACGCCTCAGTCTTCCTCTTGGGAAACCCGACGTCACAACTGGACACTTCAGATTCCTCCCCATCAGAAAGACAGCTAAACCTATTTCTGCAGGTCACAGGTCTAGTGTCCCTCATGATCCTAATCTTATTACTCCTATTCTCTACAACACTCCATCTATCTGCAGTCCTATCTGTCTCTATAGCCCTCCCCCTCTTGAATTCCTGCCTAGGCGAGTCACTAGGTCTACTTACCCCCATACCCCTACCATTAGCCTGCCCCCTCTCTACTTCTTGCCTACATGAGCCCCTAGTCTCATCTGAATCACTACCAACCACCTTCTTCCTAACACTTCCCTCTCTTCTTAACTCTGATACCCATTTGCTAAGCCTACCTACTTCTAGCTGCAAAGACTCAGACCTTTCATTCTTTTTCATCTCATCCAAATCCTCACTTATCCTTTCAATCTCCTTTCTTATCAACACATGCTCAGCTTTCAGGATACAAACAGTACATTCACCAACATGTTCTCTTCTCACAGTCCCACAAATGCCACAATCCACATACATACTCAAATTATTATAATATGCTATTCAAGTTAAATTATTAGAAAGGCCTAACTTAAAGCTATTGAAATTATACTATATTGTTACAAGGCCTAATTTTAATCAAGAGCTCTAAGCAACAATCTAACCTCAAATATCCTAAATTAAACAACCACTGTATGTAACCACTCAAAACTTGTGTCTTCTATCTTGCACCCTGCCTTGGTAAACTATTTTGTCTACCTTTCAAATTCAGTCTTCCCTTTGTTATGGAAATGTGCACTTATTTAGCCTGTGCTGAAGAAGGGAGATCCCTCTCAACTCTCCAACTACTGTCCCATTTCTTTGACCTCTTCTTTGTAAAGTTTTTGAATCTATCCTTAGCAAGAAGATTTGGAAACATCTCAATTCTTCTAATCTTATATCTGATCAATAGTATGATTTTTGTAAGAAACATTCTACTGGTAATCTGACTCTTAGCCCTCTGTTCTTTGGCATTTTGGTGAATCTTTTGATGTGCCACTGGAAATGTTGAAAGCCTTTGATAGAGTCTGGCACAAAAGTTTGAATTCTAAACTTCCCTCCTTCAGAATCTATCCTCTATATGATCTCTAATTTCTTTTCCAGCCTTGTTCTATAGCAGCTGTTGTAGACTTCTACTGTTCATCCTTTAAATCTATTAATAGTGGTGTTCCTCAGGGTTCTGTTCTATCCCTAACACTTTTTCTACTTTTCAATTATGACCTTCTTGCAATTACTTTATCACCTATCCACTCCTATGCTGAGGACTCCACCTTTCATTACTCCTTTCAGTTTTAAAGATGCCCCTCCCAACTGCACTAATTGAAGCTAGAATGGTGTCCTTGGAGCAACTGACCTCTGATCTTTCTCATATTTCAAATTGGAGCAGAGAAAACATGGTCATTTTCAATGCCTCAAAGACTCAGTTTCTCCATTTCTCTACTCGACACAATCTTCCACACATCTATATCTTCTTCAAAAACAAAACTCAAATCTCTTTCTGTTCCTAATATTCTCAGTGTTTCTTTTTCTCATGACCTTTCTTGGAAGGATCACATTACTTCTCTTTCTAAACAAATTTCCAAGAGGTTGGGTGTTCTGAGGTGCCTTCGTATTTTTTCACAACCCCCCTGTTGTTTGCTCTGTATAGGGCCATTGTTCGCCCATGTATGGAGTATGCCTTTCATATCAAGTGGTTCCACTCAAACAGCTCTCCTATTTCTACTAAATTTAAACTATAAACTATTTGTACTAATTTTAGAAATAATTACAAAGCTGTTTTATTGTATATTCTGGTGTTATTCCTATATCAATTTTGAATATGTACCATTTAGCTACTTTTTTAAATTAAGCCATTAAAAATCTTATGTTAATTGGCTAAATTAATATTCTACTGAGGGAAAATAATCATTGTGTAATATGAAATGTGAAATTAGAGTACTTTATACTAATATACCCACACATACCTTTCAGCACATTCTGAGATGAAAGGAAAAAAATAATTGAAAAGCTTGAGAATTATAATATGTAGGGTGTACATAAATGAATGTGTTCAACTTTCATCTGTAAAAGGTTCAAAATGATAAACTTGTGACTTTTATTTGTAGTTCTTTTGAGATTAATGATTTTCTCTATACAGCTAATTCTTATTGGTATTAAAATTGTATAACTAAGATTACCAAAGATAAACTAAAGTTTTAATAATAAAAAACAAAGTATGGATGCTATTGACCCTCATAAAATAGAAAATTTAGCTAAGGAAGTAATTGAAGCAGCAAGGATTTCTTTAGAACCTTCTGCATCACCTGATCAACGACTGTGTGCTCATCAGTTTTTAGAAAAGGTATTGTAGCAAATTTGTATTTTTTCTTTTTTTAATTTTATTATAAACTAAAATTTTTAGATATTTTTGAACATTTGCTCTTAAAAATAATACAGAAATATTTTGGATTTTTACATAGGAAATTTTTCTTTAATATTGTATTAAATCTGTCAAATTCTTGTATAATATATATTGAACATATTTTTACTGTGAATGATCATGGTAACTAAAATAAAAATATGGAATCTCTATATGTTGGGAATAGAGAAGATACCTTACTTTGTATATATATATATTACGTTTATTACATTCAACTTAAGTGATTTAGGTTGGTTTGCTTAGGAAAAGGTTTTATATTCATTTTGTCATGTAAATTGTTAAGTTTTTCCCTTGATTTTGTTGTGTTTATACATTATAAAGAAATGTGTCCCAAACTTTTAATTATTTGCAAGTTATTCAAAATGAAATATGTCCAAAGCTTCTAATTATTTGTAAGTGATTTTAAAACTTTTTATTAAATGGTTCATATATATTTAAAAAAGTAAATATGCTTATTAGAAATATAAACAATTATACTGTAAATTTTTAGAGATTCTATCAATTACGTTATATTTACATAATTAAAAAAAAAAAACTGTACATATAAAAATTATTTTATAAAATATATATATATATATCAGGGTTGGTGATTTTTTTGATTTTTTTAAAAAAATCAAAAAAATCAAAAAATCATTGATTTTTTTGATTTTTTTGATTTTTTTGATTCTTTTGATTTTTTTGATTTTTTTAAAAAATAATAAAACTTTTTTTTTTTTTTTTTTTTTATTTGTTTTATTTTGTCATATTTTTTGATACATAATGATATAACATATATTATTAGTTCCTTCTTACTGTGTTAAAAAACTTTAAAGTAGTTTATATATTAGAAATATAACTTCCTTAATATTTGGTTCAAGATTTCATATAGGGTAATACAAGAATCTGATCTTCATTAATATAATTTATCCAATATAGAACTGTTAGAGTTTAGAATTCCTAATATATATTCAATCAAATCTTCAACAAAATTTTATTGAGCTTTAATCTAATGCAATTTGAGGTTAAAGACAAAAGAGAAAACAGAAAAGACAATTCCTTTTAATTTTCAACCATTTAAATTTTTATACAACATTATAAGAAAACAAATTTCCTCTATATAAATTATAAAAGAAAGAAAATTTAAGCACTTTTGATGCATAATCATTAATAAATAAATTAAATACATAACTTGCAAAATATATATATATATATATATATATATATATATATATATATATATATATATATATATATATATATATATATATATATATATATATATATATATATATATATATATATATATATATGCAAGTTATGTATTTAATTTATGGATTAATGATTATGCATCAAAAGTGCTTAAATTTTCTTTCTTTTATAATTTATATAGGAGGAATATTGTTTTCTTATAATGTTGTATAAAAATTTAAATGGTTGAAAACTAAAAGGAATTGTCTTTTCTGTTTTCTCTTTTGTCTATAACCTCAAATTGCATTAGATTAAAGCTCAATAAAATTTTTTTGAAGATTTGATTGAATATATATTAGGAATTCTAAACTCTAACAGTTCTATATTGGATAAATTATATTAATGAAGATCAGATTCTTGTATTACCCTATATGAAATCTTGAACCAAATATTAAGGAAGTTATATTTCTAATATATAAACTACTTTAAAGTTTTTTAACACAGTAAGAAGGAACTAATATATCTGTTATATCATTATGTATCAAAAAATATGACAAAATAAAACAAATAAAAAAAAAAAGTTTTATTATTTTTTAAAAAAATCAAAAAAATCAAAAAAATCAAAAAAATCAAAAAAATCATGATTTTTTCATAAAAAAATCAATTGATTTAATCAACTGATTAAATCAATTTGATTTAATCAATGCCAACCCTGATATATATTGTACTTGTAAATTTGATGATTATTTTTGTACTTAATACATCATGTCTAGGTTACTTGGTTTTGTAAATTTATTCAAATAAATCTGTAATAAATTCAATATACAATGACTATAATGTACTATATTTTGAATCATATTTACAACATATTAATTTTTTTTTTTTTGATTCCCTTTAAAAACTGTTATTTCTTATGATTAAAATAAGTTTAAAATTCCTCTCAGTAATTTATTAATTTTTTTGAGACCTAAAAAAAAGGCCAGAGCTTTCACAACTCACTACATTTGCCAGGAAAGGAAATTCAAAAATCCTTCATATATATATATATATATATATATATATATATATATATATATATATATATATATATATATATATATATATATATATATATATATATATATATATATATATATATATATATATATATATATATATATAAAGCTTTATTTCAATAATCAGTTTGAATAGCATTAACTCTTTTGTAAATAAAAAAAAAGCTGTTTTTTTTAATCATCAATAATATTTGGATCTTGATGATTTTTTCAAACTAAGGTTTATATTTCAAATGTTCTTTTAGATCAAAGATGATTTAAGTATTGCTGTTCCTTGTGGGTTTTTTCTCAGTGGCTGTGATAAAGAACCACCTGTACGGCATATGGGCCTTCAGATTTTAGAAGATTCAATTCGTTTTCATTGGAATGATCTTCCTCATGCTCAAAAAGTTTTTATTAAAGTAATTAAGCCTTTTCTAATTTTTTCTAAAAGTTTTATTTACTTTAACAAAAAAGATTTTATATTTGTAATAATTATATTTGCAAATTATTACATTAATGATCAAAGCAACTTTTCTATTTTACTTCAATATATATATATATATATATATATATATATATATATATATATATATATATATATATATATATATATATATATATATATATATATATATATATATATATATATATATATATATATATATATATATTATATATATATATATATATATATATATATATATATATATATATATATATATATATATATATATATATATATATATATATATATATATATATATATATATATATATATATATCAGGACAATGCAATGCTTCTTTTACGTGATGGAACTTTAGATATATTATCAGAACAAATGTATATTAAGGATAAAGGTAACATTATTATTATTATTATTATTATTATTATTATTGGTTATAAATATTTATTTTTTTTTTTTTTTACTAGTGCTTAAAAACTTTTATCATATGTTAAAATACTATCAGGTTTCACGGTTAATTGTGGAAATGATGAAACGGGAATGGCCTCAAAATTGGCCAGAACTCTTAGAGGAACTTTTAAGGATAGCAGTTAATGGAGAAACGCAGGCAGAACTTGTGTTATTCATATTTTTAAGAATGGCTGAAGATGTAGCAGTTTTACAGGTTAGTCTAAACCGGAATTACTTGGTGTATAATTTTTTTGTTTGGTGTTTTTCATATACTCTAATTTAAATTTTAAGAATTTTGTAGAAAAAAGCATTTAGATCTTGTTAAAACTTTCCTGTTATTTTTATGATTGTAGAGATAAGGTTATGAATTAAGATGTTACTTTAGAGTGACTCCAGAACCCAAGTGAAAAGATTTCCAGTTGATAAGAATTGTGTATTATTCTTCAAGTTATATATATATATATATATATATATATATATATATATATATATATATATATATATATATATATATATATATATATATATATATATATATATATATATATATATATATATATATATATATATATATGAATTTGACATGTAATCAAAGACGTCGTGATCTCTATCAGACATTAAATCAAAATATGGATCATATATTTGGATTCTTTTTCAATTTGTTGGATAATAATTATTCAGGCTACCAAGGGAATAATTCTGAAAATCAAAAATTGAAGCATTGTCGTGTTATGCAAGTAAATTCTTGGAATTTTCGTATTATATTAGGTTAAGTAAAGATGAGTATTTCATCTTCCTTGGCAAATTTAAGTCACTGCTTGTTTTTTCTGAATGGAAAATTAATATTTTTAGGAATATTATTTATAATTTGTAGAAATCTTTTTACCTATAGCAATTTACTATTAATTCTTAGAAATTAATTTTTTTTATTAAATATAATTGAATCCCATTGATTATGAAAATAAAGTTGCAGTTACCAAAAAAATTTCCCCCCAGTAAACATGATCTAATGATGTCTATTTTACCACATAAATTATTATTATTATTATTATTATTATTATTATTATTATTATTATTATTATTATTATTATTAATATTATTATTATAGGTTGTCTTTTCTACCTTGTCATGCTACTTAGAATGGGTATCAATCCATTTTATTGAAAACCATCATCATAAATTTTTCTCTTGTATGTGTAAAGTAATTTCAGATAAGAATCTGAGGCAATATGCCATAGAAAGTTTATTACAAGTAAGTGTATGTTTGTAAAGCTGGAAAAATGATATAAAAAGATCCAACGTTGCTTCCTTTTATTTTTGTGTGTATTATTTTTCACATAGATTGTTTCTCGGAAAGGAAAACCAGAGGAGTGCAAGTTTATCATGTCTTTATTTACTGAAGAAGCAATGCAATCACTTTTTCTAGCAGCAAATTTGTCAGTTACAGAACCCCTTCAAGACAGCAGCTACTTGTTTTTGAAGACTTTGACACAGGTTCTTGCTTTATGTTATAGGTGTAAATTGGCCTAAACTTAGCTTTGAAATTTTTTTTTTTTTAATAAATGCAGCAAAAAATTGTGGTATAGGGAAGGAAATCTTTCCTTTGTAACCTGCAACACACCAGCACAATGGTGATCTTTTCTTTTAGCTTTCAGCCAGATGCTACTCAAACAGTAAATCTTTTAAGTTACTGGTGAGAGACAAAGGATTGTTCATTCCATTCATAACTAAGCTAATAACCATTTTATCTGTCAATGTTGATTGAAATCCTGTGATATTAGCAGATGCCAGTCTCTCATCCTTGTACTTCTAATCAAGATTTGTGCTTCTTTGCACTTTGCTTTGGTAAACTTTCGTTTCTGCCAATCAAACTTTCCTTTCTGCTGGAAACATTTGCTCATTCAACTATTGCTAGAAAATGGACAGAACCTAAATACTATTTCTCATTCACTGATGCTTCCATCATAGATTGATAGACGCTAACCGATGGAGCTGTGGTTGGCATGTCCTGATCAGTTTTACCTCATTAATTTCTGACATTTGAGATCTGCACATCAATTGCAATTTTGTTGAATAGTGAATACCACTTTTTTTTTCCCCTAAATCTCAATTCTTATTCCTTGCCAAATTTTATTTATTTTTTATTTATTTTAAAAATTTTCCTCTAGCTATTTCTGAACTTAGTTTTTATTCAGGGGCAGATGTTGTGCATGTGTGTTGTGTGTGCAAAAATATCTGGTCTCGTGTTTGTGTTTCTATCTAGATTTTGTTTTCTTCTCAACCAATGATTAAATTCATTTTTGTTTATTTACTTTCTGATTCTTTTTACTATCTTAAATTCTTTTATTGTTTTAAACTACAAATTATACTACATTCTCTCATCGTCTTCTCCGAAGTCAAGATTTGGAATCATATCAGTGTTCTCCACAACCATTTGTGTTCTTCTCTCAAGGTACATCTCGTAAACTAGCCTACAAATTATTTATTTCTTTATCTATAGTGATCTTGAAGAGTAAGTGTTCTAGATTGCATTGCAGATGTACCCATCAAATTATACCTTAAAATCTAGCTAACCCTTCACTTTATGCTATTCGTTAACTCCTTTTAAACACTCTTCTCTTTTTTTGCATTATATTTAAAAAATTTTATCATTGGAGAGGATTTTTAAATTTTTTTATTTAATAAAGTAATTTTATTATTATATATATATATATATATATATATATATATATATATATATATATATATATATATATATATATATATATATATATATATATATATATATATATATATATATATATATATCTTTGTGTGTCTATAGTTTATTACAAGTTTTGCTAATATTTTTAGTTCATTTCTTTTTTCATTATACTATTTGAAATATTCTGTCCTTTATAACACAAAATGATGACATTCCAATTTTAGTATGAGCACAAAAACTTGTGCTTTTTCTTACTCACTCTTAAATATATTTTCTTTTTGAAAATATTAATTGAATGTTGTCATGGTATCACCGCAGCATAAATATATTGAACTAATAAATTTTTTGTTTATGAAAAAATCAATTATTGTACAAGCATAAATCTTTACTATTCATAATATTTTATTTGATTAATAACTTATCAGGAGTTACAGTAGTGTATATATATATATATATATATATATATATATATATATATATATATATATATATATATATATATATATATATATATATATATATATATATATATATATATATTATTTTTGCAGGTTGTAACAACTCTGGGATCACAATTATGTGGCTTATGCATTGCAGACCAAAATGTAATAGAACAGAAATGTTTCATCATATATCTTAACGCTTTGTTATCATTCACCAGTCATCCTAGTCTTACCATTTATAGCTACACCAATTCATTATGGTTGAAACTTTTTACTAATGATTGTATTAAGAAGAATCAGTCATTAATTGATATAATTCCTTCCTGGATTAGGATTGCATATCCCAAGGTTAGTTTAATATATATATATATATATATATATATATATATATATATATATATATATATATATATATATATATATATATATATATATATATATATATATATATATATATATATAGAGAGAGAGAGAGAGAGAGAGAGAGAGAGAGATTTTGTTTCCTTTTTATTATTACTGTTGTTTTGAAAATGCTGTTCCTCATGCACATTCTAGGAAGAACTAAAATATTCCCCTCTTCCAATAGGGCAAAGCCCTATATAAACAGATATATATATATATATATATAATATATATATATATATATATATATATATATATATATATATATATATATATATATATATATATATATATATATATATTTCGCCTACGGTGAGCAAAGGCCAAAGGCCTACTAAAATTTCCACCAGAATTAGGTAAAAAACCGTGAATCTGGTCAAGTTAAACGACATGTCCAAATACACGGCATTTGAAAGTGTGTATGTGAAAGGAAGTTTGGAAAAGATAAAGGGAGCGTGTTCCAGGCTTTACCAGTAGAGTATATGTAAGATTGAGCATAGCAGTTAAGTTTGGGGTCAAAGAGTTGAACAGAGAAAGGATGAGGCTGTGTAGAAATTCGTGCCGCACGAGCCTTTCTCAGTGGAGGAGGTAATAATGATAGTATAGAGAAAGTGACTCAGCAATTTGATGGGCATAAAGAGACTGCTGAGAGTTAGTGAGGTCCGAAGAATTGATAAGACGAAAAGTCATAGACTTCATCTTTTCAGGAAGAGCTGTATGTAGAATCACCCCAGATGTGTAATATGTACTTCATACAGGGGCGAACAAGCAAGCAACTGGGGTGGTGAAGAAATTCTGAAGGCACCTCAGAGCACCCAACCTCTTAGAATCTTGTTAGAAAGAGAAGTAATGTGATCTTTCAAGAAAGATCACGAGAAAAAGAAAGATTATTAAGGACATGTGAAGGTTTGAATTATTTATTTTCGAAGAAGATGGAATTGTTGTTTGGAAGGTTCTGTTAAGTAGAGAGATGGAGAAAGAGAAACTTGAGTTTTTTTGCATTGAAAATGAACATGTTTTCTTTGCCCCAATTTGAAATACGAGAAAGATCAGTGCTCAAAGGCTACCCTTATTGCGTCAATCAACTATTGGGAGGGGGCGTTTTTTAAGTTGAAAGGAGCAATGAAGGAGGGAGTCATCGGCATTGGAGTAGATAGGAGATGAAGTAACAGAAAGGAGGTCATTAAAGAAACATAGTAAAAGTGTTGGAGATTGGACAAATCCTTGAGGAACAGCACTATTATTAGATTTTAAAAATGAACAGTGGCCATCTATCTACAATAGCTGCTATAGAACGATCAGAAAGAAAATCTGGGAGAATGTTACATTTAGAAAGTTTAGAAACAATATATATATATATATATATATATATATATATATATATATATATATATATATATATATATATATATATATATATATATATATATATATATATATATATATATATATTTTATTTTATTATTATTATTATTAATATTATTATTATTATTATTAATATTATTATTACAAAAAAGGAGTGATTGAAAAGATGTTCAGTAAATGATGTTCAGAAGATAGTGAGGTAAGTTTAATTCTGTGGAGAATGAGAATTGATATAACTGAAAATAAGACAAGTAGAAATAATAAGTAGATTTAGGGGTAAAATAACTAGAAATTAAAGAAGTTATGAACTTTAATTCAGTAGTTTAATCAGATTAATGAAAATTAACAAAACTCTAGGAAGTATTTAGTTAAAAAACTAATAATTGTATGTAATCTGGTTGTTGAAAAAAGACTAAGTAAAAAACCTTAGAATTAATCATTCAGTGAATGAGTTAACAGGGACTGAAACCAGTCAATTGCATAGGTCTCTAAAGAGATAAAAAAAAAAAAAAAAATTATTACAGAACAAGTTGAGAATGTACTTAGTGACATCAAGTTTGAGTGATGAAATTGTAGATTTTTAAACTGAAAATTTTGGAGATTAGCTAATTTAATTGGAAACTTAACAGTTATATGGTAAGAAGCATGTAAATTTAGAAGGAATAAATATGAAATTAGTAGAAAAAGAATGAGGAATTTGGGAAATTTAGGAATCAAAGATTAGAAAGGTTAACTTGGGTAGAAATGGTAAATCAAGTTTTTCATATTTCATCCCTAATATATATATATATATATATATATATATATATATATATATATATATATATATATATATATATATATATATATATATATATATATATATATATATATATATATATATATATATATATATATATATATATATATATATATATATATATATTATTATATATATATATATATATATATATATATATATATATATATATAGTTGTTACTGATATTCTTCTTAATTCAAATATTAATTATTAGATTCTGAAGAAAGGTTTTAACTCAACAAGTGATAGCAGCACATGTGAATACTCCAAGCTCGATTTTGATTCTAATGAAGAATTCCAAGCTTTCTTTTATATAGTAAGGGCAGAGACCTGTGATACCATGAAGCAAGTTGCACGTATTGCTCCTGAACTAGTGTTTACATTTATTGAAGGGAAAATGTACGAAGTTTTTAGTGTAATGTCTGAATCCAAATCAGATTTGGACAGTTTAGAAATTTACTGGGAAGCTTTGGGAAATGTAAGTATTACTTTTGCTACTTCGTATCTAATCAGTTTAGATGTAAATTATTAAATTCATTATAATATTAAATTTATTTTACATTGCCATTTTACATTTATAATTGAAGCATTATAAAGAGCCTTTTTTTTCTCTTAAATTTAAACTTTTTGTGGAAAACGTCCTATACTGTAATTCCATGACTAGAGAATGTAGTATTTAATCTGTAATTTCTACTGTTCTACATTTAAAAATAAAAAAAAGTTCACATCTCACGAGCATTGCCCTATTCGAGTAGAAGAACTTCTTTAGGTAGAATATACCTAAAATCCCCAAGTGGGATCGAACCGGTGCCCTCAAGCACATGAGTTAATCACTCAACCGTTTGAGCCACGGTAGACAGCATACGAATGCTCAATATCTAATTTAGAATATATTGTTTTAGAACCAAGATTCTTGTCTTGGCATCGCTATCCTTGTTGAGTTACATTAGTTTTTACTCGTTATTTTGGACAATTCCTGAAAAAGATAAGTTGCATTGCAATTTGGATTAAATTTAAGTTAGAGTTTTATAGTAAACATGTATTTTAAAATTATAGATTTATGTTATTTCTTGAAGTTGAAATCTATATGTTTATTACAGTGTAAAAAATAATTTATTAATACTCAAATTTTTTTGCCGAAAGTGGAGATATTTTATGGTATCATAATGACTAGTGGCTTGAAAATACTAATTGAAAAAAATTTGTTTCATTTAAAAGTTAACCTTGATTGTTGAAGTTCATTCATTCAATTGAAAGATGAGTTTCCCAACAATATATATATATATATATATATATATATATATATATATATATATATATATATATATATATATATATATATATATATATATATATATATATATATATATATATATATATATATATATATATATATATATATATATATATATATATATATATATATATATATATATATATATATATAATTATATTTTTTTTTTTTTTTTTTTTTTACCTTCTCACCCCCTGACCACCCCTTGTTGAGGCGGCCACACTTCGCTAATGAAGCCTCCCGCCGCAGTCGGTCTCGTCCAGAGATCTTTCAAAGAAGTGATGCCCCAGAAGATTTTGGGGCGACAGTTGGAGGGACAGTCTAAAAGAAAGTGATCTACGGTCTCCGGGGCCCTTTTGCATCTGGTACAAGTGGAAGATGTTGCCTGGTTTAAATTGAAATTGTGTTTGTAATGTTGTAAGTTTGGGTGGTGCCCGCATCTCAATCTTGCTAGTGAGATTTGTAAGTGTCTTGGGAGGTTGTTGGAGTCGGTGTTTATTTCGGGAGGGGGTTCGTTAAGGATGCTGTTTGGAGGTCTGTTGATCATATATGAATGTGTTAAGTTGAGTGTGTATATGTTTGGTTGTTGTGGTATTGGGGGGAGGAGGGGGAATGTGATTTAGGATCCGTTTGTAAAAGGCTCCGGTGGACGATGGAGGTTGTTTAAGTCTTTGATTGGTAGGTTGGAGGAGAGTTTTGTGACATGGGTGTGTGGGTAGACGGGTTTTTGCATAGAATTGGGTGCCTATCATTTCGAGGTGGTTCCTTATAGGTAGTATCTTGGTTTCGTTATGAAGGTGTTGTTGAGGGCTTGTGGGTGTGCAGCCGGTGATGGTGCGAAGGGCTTTATTTTGTGTTATTTGGAGTGTCGTTAAGTTTTTGTCGGAGAGCAGGGGGTGCCAGATGGGGAGGCATAGTTGATGGTGGGGCGTATAAATTGTTTGTAGATGCAATTGAGGTTTGTATGTTGTTGTGTATGTCAGTGTTGGCCACTGTTTTGAGGATGTTGAGTTTTCTGGTTGCGGCTGTGGTAGTATTTTGAATGTGTTTGGAGAAAGTGAGGTGAGTGTCAAATGTTAGGCCGAGAATCTTTGGGGATTTGTTGAAGGGTATGGGGGTGTTGTTTAGTAGGACTTGTGGGTAGGTGTTGGATAAGTGTTTGTCTGTTGTTATGAGGGTTATGGAGGATTTGTTTGGTGATGCCGTCATCCTGTTTTCTACTAGCCAAGTTTGGAGTTGTGTTAGGTAGTCTTGTGTGAGTGTTGTTGCGGTGGAGAGGTCTTCGTGAGTGGTGGCAATAGTTATGTCGTCAGCGTATGTAGTGATGTGGGTGGAAGCTGTTTGGGGTTGTGGGAGGTCTGCTGTGTATAGGTTGAATAGGTGGGGGAGAGTATGGCTCCTTGGGGAACTCCGTTCTTTATGTTGATGGTACGTGATTTATGGCCGTTTTGTTGTATTTGGGCGGTTCTGCCTGATAGGAAGTTGGATAGCCATTTCTTAGAATTTGTTGTGATGTTGGATTGGAGGATTTTATGGATAAGATTATGTCTCGGGACAGTATCGAAGGCTTTGTTTATGTCAATTGCTATTAATATAGTTTTGTGATGTGGCTTATGGTTTAGTCCGTTTATTATAGGTTGGATGATGTTGGTAAGTGCAGTGGTAGTGGAATGGTTGGGTTTGAACCCGTGTTGGAAGTTTTGTTGTGGAATGAATTGGAGGATAGAATTTAGGATTAGTTTTTCAAGGAGTTTTGAGATGGTGGATAATAAGGAGATTGGGCGGTAAGAGGAGGGGTTTGAAGGGTCTTTGCCGGGTTTTAGTTTAGGGATGATTAATGCTTTTTTCCATAGGGGAGGGATATAGTTGAGTTGGATATATATATATATATATATATATATATATATATATATATATATATATATATTATATATATATATATATATATATATATATATATATATATATATATATATATATATATATATATATATATATATATATATATATATAATATATAACCACAGCTTGTGATTCTTTTCCTTTCAGATTTTGGAGAAAGTTATGACTCAGCTTGCTCTTGAACAGAGTAAATATATAATACCAAAGAACAGGATAAAATCTCTTGTTCAGAAGTGCATTGAATATCAAATAGACCATTATGGAATTTTGTCTTGGGTTCTTGCCTGTATATCTGGACTATGTTGCTTATTACCATTGTTTTCCGAAATGACGGAACAAATTCTTGTCAAACTTTTTGACGTTTTTAACAATGGAGTAGCAAAAGAATGTAGAACCAAATCCATGAGGGAAATACGAAAACATGCATCTTGTTTGTTACTCAAGCTATGCAAAAATTTTCCATCAATCTTTTTTAGTTCATTTGACTTTCTAAATCAAAAGATTGGTGCATTATGCGAGGGTGATTGTATCTCACAAGGAGAGAAAAGTAGTTTAATTGAAAGTTTACTTATCTTGAGTAATTATGGCTTTGATTATCAAGGCCAGCAAGATTACATTGGCAAGATTCTTGGGCCGTGGATGAACGAATGGAATGGTATTCGAGAAAATATTACGTCTACTTCTTCATTAATCCATTTTATTGGGTTAAATCAACCACCTAATGATGATCTTGAGGTATCTGAGAATTTTGGTGTTAACCGAGCGAAACTATTTTTTGGTGTTGATATGATTTGGGCAGTCCTTCGTCGTTGCACAACTCCTGACAACTTGGCAATAGCCAGGAAAGGTGGATTTATTCTAAAGCAAATTGGTGATGAAACTATCACGCGAAATCCAGCCGCTTGCCATGTTTTGTCAATGCTTCCATGTATATTTTGTTTATCAAGGTCTGTTAATGGTCTTTTCCAACCAGAAGTTGCACTTCATTTTCCAAAACAATACCTTCATGTATGTAGGATGCCTGAGGAAGAAAAATTAAGCTTTTTAGGGAAACGTAATAAGAAAATTGATGATAGTACAAAGGTGGGACATTGACATGTTTTTTTTTCAATTAAAATTCTAATAACTTTTGGATAACATACAGTATATAATAACAATTTAATAAAACTTGAAAAGATAGTACAGCATATATATATATATATATATATATATATATATATATATATATATATATATATATAATATATATATATATATATATATATATATATATATATATATATATATATATAATATATATATATATATATATATAATATATAATTCACTTTTTATTCCAAAGGGTCCATCACAGAAACAGCAAAATTTCGTGAGAAATATGCCAGAACACCTTTGTCACGTAATTTCCAATTGCGCAATTACATTAGGATATGAATTTTTCCAATACCCTCACTTGAGTGACTGCCTAATTCAGTCTACGTTTTGGAATATTCATCTGTTAGCCAATTTCAGGATACGTTTCCCTTGTCGCCTAATGAAGACATTAATTGATTACTGTCCCATAGAATTTTATGAAAGTTTCTTAATACCTTTGGTATTCCACATTTGCCCTATTAGTAAGTATATATATATATATATATATATATATATATATATATATATATATATATATATATATATATATATATATATATATATATATATATATATATATATATATATATATATATATATATATACTGTTTCTTTCGAATTTCTCTTGATAGCCATTTCTCGATGGGTTAAATACTTAAAGCGGTGCTAATATTAACCAGCGTTAAATACTTAAACAATGCTAATATTAACTATTTTTCCTAAATTTGATTTTAGTGTTAAATGAATTGCAATCAAGATGGGCACATGCTGGTAATTTGGATGAAAATGAGGACGATGACGATGCAGATAAGGAAGAAGTTGTTAATAATATGTGTCTTTATCTTTTAACTAGAGACTACTTAGAGGTGAGAATTATTCCTTGATGCTGTTATGATATATTTCATTAAAAAAAAGTTCACTTTGTCTAGAAACTTGTAAAGAATTTTTTTTGAGAACAAACATTTTTTCGTACAGTTGGGGTAAGCATATTTTTTCTTACTCTTCTCCAAATTAGATTGCATTTAAATTATTTTTACCCAATATTTATTATTATATCTTTCTTTGTAATAAGTAAAACCTTAAATATGTAACATGTATCGGATGTTAACGTCAAACATCTTCGAATCTGAGTATCAGTTTTAACTCATTGATGCCCATGTAAAAGATTTTACTTGATGCCTATGTAACAGATTTTACTTCCTAGCTATTTTCGAAAGTAGTTTCACTTTATCAGTTCACCCACTCTTCTTATCTTCAGTTTTTCATGCCCTTTTTGTTATACTATTATTATTATTATAATACACTCTTAGAACTCTTGAATCGCCTACCACTTTCTTTGAGCAGAGCTCATGTGGATAGTCTTTCGCAATCTTTTCCTATTTCCATTCAACTGTAGCATTTCAAACTTAACTGTGAAGTTAATTCTTAAATTAAACACTCGCTGTTGTCTGAAATGCATTTTCTTTTGTTTAATCAACTTTTAACTTTTACATTTTTAAAATGTATATTTCAGCATACCCTCAGATTTTGCTTTAAGGAGGTCTCATTCGGGCACTGACTTTTTGTCACTCCTTTAGTTTCCTCAATTTCGATTTTCTACTTAATAATGTGGTTAAGGCCTCCAGTTAAGGTTATTTCAACCTTGTGATGTTAAGCTTTGAAAACCACCAGCACATTTCCCTCTCTATTACCCCCCTTCCAATTTTAAATCTCAACCGAAGACACCATATTATAACCTTATTTTACATAAACTTATGATCTTTGTAATTGATTTTTCAACATTCTTCACGATTGTTTTATTACAGCATTGTATAAGCTTGTACTTTTGTTATCAAAACAATATTTTCATTTTGAGTTGCTACCCCTGTACATGTTTCATCCGTTCTTTTTTTGAAAAGTTGCTCTTAAAGCTGGAGTAACTCCTGTTTTCCTGATTGGGATAAGGTAAGGGCTGAAAGATTTATTAATTTCCCTTTATTGGTCTCAAATCCTTATCCTTATGATGCAGTGGAGGTGCTTTTTCCATTTTTTATGTGATCAACTTCTTACTACGATCCTTTCTTCCCCTGGCATTTACTCTTTGTAGAATATAGGGATAAACATCTTTAGACAAATTTTATTGAGAGTTGGGAAACTTGTATGTTAACTTGGTATACTTTATTACCAGACATTGGATGTGATTTATCTTTTTCATGTTAATTCCTGCTTGTGATCTTTTTACTTTGAAATTTTATCCTTCCCCCATCATTTTCTTCATAGACAATCCTTTGAGTTAGAACAATGCTTAAAATAATGTTAGGAAATCACTATCTTAGAGAGTTAATTTTAGAAGTTAAAATATTTAAAACTTTTCTGATTCTTTTTATCATATTTTGCCTAAAATTTAGGTGCTGATAGCACTACTAAAAGAGAAGGGTGGTGGTGCAGTAAAAAGGGAAAAAAATGGATATCAGAGTATGGAAACAAAAGCTGATGGATTTGAGGAAGTAATGGAAACGAATGATGTGGACGTAAAGGAACAGGCATTACATCAAGGAAAAGTTAGTCATATTGGACGGCTTGTTATCAAAATTGATTCCTTATGTGAAACAGTTGTTATGACCCTACTAAAGTAAGAATATTTTGTATGCGATGTTTAGGAATATATTGTTATTGTTAATTCAATTTCTTGATTTAATTTTATTCATTTCCTTTTAACTTTTTAAATATATTTCCAGAATTATTTCTTGGCCTGATTCTATATCAAGACGAAGAGCAGCAATGCCTTTGATGCTCTGTGTTCAAGAAATGGATAGTGAACATTATCCACACCTAAGCGAAGAAATGGTGAAACAAATATTCACAGGAGTTCTTTACAGCATTCACATTCATGGACAGCATTCAGCTGATTTGTATGTGCTAATTGATCTAGCCATTGCTCTTTATGAAAAATTGGCACATCGATATAAAGAATGTTTTCGGAATGTTAGTAAATTATTTAAATGTTGATAAAATTTGGAATATATATATATATATATATATATATATATATATATATATATATATATATATATATATATATATATATATATATATATATATATATATATATATATATATATATATATATATATATATATATATATATATATATATATATATATATATATATACAGACCTCCAAACAACACACTAAACGAACCTCCCCCCGAAATAAACCCCGACTTCAACAACCTCCCAAGACACTTACAAACCTCACTTGCAAGATTGAGATGCGGGCACCACCCAAACCTACAACATTACAAACACAAATTCAAAATAAACCAGGCAGCATCTCCCACCTGTACTAGATGCGGAATGGCCCCGGAGACCGTGAAACACTTTCTATTACGCTGTCCTTCCAACTCTCGCCCTAAAATCTTCTGGGGCATCACTTCTTTGAAGGATCTCTGGACGAGACCGACTGCGGCAGGAAGCTTCATTAGCGAAGTGTGGCCGCCTCAACATGGGGTGGTCAGGGGGTGAGAAGGTAAAAAAGGTATATATATATATATATATATATATATATATATATATAATATATATATATATATATATATATATATATATATATATATATATATATATATATATATATATATATATATGTATATATATATATATATATAAAGTGTTGGATCGATGCCATTTCCAACTAAACTGCTACTGATTTTTGTTTTAAACATTTATTATTTATTTAAAAAAATTATTATTTAAATTAAAATTAATTCAGTTTTCAATTAAGACAATTTTTAATATCATGTAATAAATTTAATTGACATCCGGTTCAAAATTCAGTTTTTAGAAATAAAATATATAACAATTAGTATGTATGTTCTAAAATTGATACTTATTTGTTACAGTCCTATTAGGATGAAAAAAGTATTAGCATATATATCCAATATCTAATATACTTCCTGTCTATTGGGTCAGTATCTTTCTCTGTTGTCCTCTGTCTTGCGACTCCCGCTTCTCTTTAAGGTTTGTTTTAACACGATTCCATGCTCTCTTAATGAATCCTGTGCTAAGTTCTTTTATCTTTTTCAAGGTCCTTTTCATCTCTCCCACCTTTCCTCCATATGCATGGTCCCCATTCTATTCATTGTAATCCTCCAGATTTTCCCATCATCTCAACCTGCTCACATGCATGTTTCTCAATCTTTCATTTCCTACTCCATCTTATCTAGTTTTCTTCACCATAGCCCTCCATTTTTGTTGTACTCTAGGTTTCTCCCCCATATAACAGAATAGGCATCAATACATTATCGTATATTACTCTCTTGAGTACCATTTTCATATGTTTTTTCTTCGTGATGGAATACAAAGCTCCACCTACCCTTACGTATTGTTCTATCCTATCAGAAATCTCTGTGGTATTTTCTCCTGTAAACCTCCTCGTATTTAAAAACCATTCATCGTTTTGATTTCCTTCCACCACCACATCTTTCCAGTTTTTCTCTACATACTTTGTATAACTCACATTCATCCTCAATATCGCCTCTTTTAACTTATCGGATAATTAAGACAGTGGCCTCCCAAGTCATCTATTCTCGCATCAGTGCCTTTACGTTTATATAAAAGTTTCGCACTTCCTCTCATACCATATTTATTAATATATCTAGATATGTTGTCTTCATCTAAAACCAGAGAAAGGTCTAACTTCACCATGCAGTCAGCAACACATGTTGCTCACGCGCCAAGCTGTAAACTAATAAAGAATGGTTCTTTCCCGTCCTCTTCGTACCCTGAGAATCTACAAGCCTTCTGTTTCATTAGTTTGCATTTTTGCAGATATCGGCTCACGTTGGGTCCATTTCTTCGATTGGACCCCGACATCCGCTAGGCTTTTTGTAGTGTTAAAATGATCATGGCAGTCTTTTTGGAACTCTAATAAAGCGTATGACTCTACCTGGAGATTTATCTTAGAGCGGCTGCACTCTTTATAGTAATTTATTCTCTTCCAGCCCTTAATGTCCGATAGATTTATCCAGATTCGTGTCGGAACCACTCTTCCCGTCTTTTCGCACTGGATGAAGAGTGTCTCAGAGCAGCGTCCTCAGCGTTTTGCTATTTGCAATTGGATTTAGCAATGTAGAAACTAACATCCGGCTACTGAACAATGTTCTATGTTGACGACTTTAAACTTGACTTTCTTGAACTTCAGCCGTTTATTAATGACATCACTACATTGTTACAATCAGTTCACATTTGTGAAGACGAAGTCTATGCTTTTCCATCGCAGGGGCAGAAGAGGGATGCCTAATTACGTCTTTTCTACACTAACTCTTTATGGTTTCCCCTGTTGAGTATGCTCAAGTCCACTCTCTGAAAATTTACCTTGGATGAATCGTC
Source organism: Armadillidium nasatum (assembly GCA_009176605.1). NCBI lineage: Eukaryota > Metazoa > Arthropoda > Malacostraca > Isopoda > Armadillidiidae > Armadillidium > Armadillidium nasatum. Next base: position 26,142 of record SEYY01021585.1, read on the forward strand.
TTACATATTTTCACCCGATCCAGCACCCAAAGCCAACTATGATCGTTCACCGAACCTTTTAAGACATCTTATCTCCACCACTTGGGTGCTGGTATCGAGACGCTGCTTATCGAGCTTATGTTCGATCGAAATTGGAGTTTGGTTTCTCTGTGTATGGACATACATCACATTTCCACCTTTGCTTCCTCGACGTCATGCAAAACTAAGGTTTGCGATGTGGCCACTTGAAGATTTACGTCAGAAAACCAAAATACACTATCGGTTGCATAGAACAAAAGAATATTGTCAATAGAGGAAAGATTATGTATCATAAAATTTTAGAAAATAAGACTGAGGAAGGTGATCTTGAAGGACTCCATATTCCATTTCAACAGTCTCTGATAGCTGTACCTTTTTTTTTTTTTTTTTTTTTTTTTCTTATTGAAAAAATTTCAAAAAAAGATATTTAAATTCAGTTCTAGTACACAACATATTTGAATATTTATTTCATAAACTTTTTAATTAAATTATTGGATATATTACCTAAATTAAAATTTCCCTTAAGATTTAAAAATTATTATTATTATTATTATTATTATTATTATTATTATTATTATTATTATTATTATTATTACTTATTGTGTGTTATATCTATTATATGCATTTAATATCTAATGCAGTAAGCTTAGTTATATTTTTATTACAGTGAATTTGCAAGAACGTGAACTTAGTTTTAAATTTCGCATTATTTATTTTTTACTTAGACTCGGTACACCACTAATTAGTGATGGATCGGATGTCATTTTTCCTAATTTGCGAATGCGGATGTCGAATTTTGGAGAAGTGCGGATGTAGAATTTTCGAAAGTGCGGATGCGGATGTTAATTTTTATGAGGATGTCATCACTACCACTATATATATATATATATATATATATATATATATATATATATATATATATATATATATATATATATATATATATATATATATATATATATATATATATATATATATATATATAATATATTTTTCAGATTTTAGCCAGTATTCCAAATGTTCGTATGGACGCTCTTCATGCTTTTGAGGATGTGCTAAGGAAAATTTCTGACAATAGCTTGAAGAAACCAAACAAGCAAAACAAGCAGAAACGGGACGCCTTTCGGCTTATTGTTGAAAACGTGAGTTTATTATTATTATTATTATTATTATTGTTATTGTTATTATTAGGGTTCGTCTCACACTCCCTCCCAATTGATTAGTTATTCTTTCCGCCTTTGAAGTGGTCGCATTGTAAGGTACCATAATCGCGACTAACCATCAGGGAATCTGTCCTCCGTTTGTGTGCAAACTTTGTGGCATCACGTCAATTCTGTATGGTTAATTTTATTTTTATTTTTCATTATTGATCTTTTCTACTGTACTTCTAACTCTTTTCACTCATGTTCATGACAACTCTACATTCTTCTATTCATTTCTAATCTGCTCCCTCTTTTGCTTCTCGTCTTCAACTTTCCGATTCTATTTTTGCCGATCTGGAAGGGATATCCCGGTGGGGTCATAGCAACCTTGTGAAATTCAACTCTTTAAAAACTCAACTTCACATCTCCCTCTCAAAAACACTTCCCATTTTTCCTATCCTCTTCGATGGTTCTCCCGTTTCACATGTAAATAACATTAATATTCTTGGTCTAAACATAATAAACTGTCTGGCAACCACATATCACAATGGTTGCTAAAGCGGTCTCTAAGAAGCTGGGAATTCCGTTCAGGTTGCGAGAATTTTTTCCTTCTGAGCAGTTACTCCAAATATATGAGGGTCTTATTCGCCCTTGTATGGAGTACTGTTCTCACACCTGAGGGCCCCGGCTCCTCTTCTGGACAGGGTTGATCTAAAGCTAAAAGATTAATAAACTGTCACCTACTTTCAAACTCTCTTGATCCCCTATCTCTGCGACGTGACGTTGGCGTACTATCTCTTTTCTATAGGTACTACAATGGCAGGTGCTCGAGGGAATTGGCCCTTCGCATTCCTCCATCGTTGCGTCGTCCTCGTTGCACAAGGGGTGCCCTGCTTTCGCACCAATTTTGTGTGGACGTAGGAAACCCCAGGCTAGCCCGTTGTGGTGCCTCCTTCTTTTCAGCCACCTCTATTCTGTGGAACTCTCTACTATCATATATTTTTCCTCCTGTATTTAATCTTCCACTCTTCAAGGCTACCGTCTGTGCCAACCTGAGGGATGTGCGTTATGTGTGTGTTTGAGTGAGTTTTCTTCCTTTGTGTGTGCCCTCTCCATGAAAAGGGCTCTGCCCTTGAATGGTGTCAATCTGTAAAAAAAAAAAAAGATGAAGTCCAGGCTGAGTTTGGGGTACACATTCAAAGCAACGTCCATGGCCAACTCTTTGTGGCGGGGTGCGGGAGGTTGTGACAGTCTATAGCTTTGAACCCGTTTTTAGCAATAGAACAACTTTTTTTTTTTTTTTTTAATGAATTATTTACCTCACACATCCCTCATATAACAGGATATTTTGTCTCACTAGTTTTATTGGCACAATAACAATTGGTTATAAGTAAACTTTATAAAATAAATGCTCACTTTATGTGGATGAGCTCCTTTTAAGACAGACACAATCTGCTTTGAATTTATTTTGCAATAATAAAAGAGCGAGGTTGGACTATGGATGTGTCATCTATGGACATAATTCCACATCCTGCTTCCCTGTTCTTGATCCCATATAATATGAGGATTTACGTATTGCAACAATATTTATAGCTGGCAGATTGGAGGTAAAAACCGGTGTTATGACTATTCATGCAAGGTTCTCTGAGAAGTGAACAATTCATGTTCTCTTTATACATACTCTTTTAGAACTCTACTTTTTCAGTTCTATCACCTTAACGAGGTGACTTTTTTGCCTATCTTACTGGCCATTGCATCAATAGGGGCTCGCATGTCCAAATGTTTTTATATTCTAAATGCAGTTATACAACTACGACTAAACTATTAGCTGTGATTTTATTTATTTCCGCAAGTATGTATGAAGCTAATTTCCACATCTAAATCCATCCACCACCCAATTGTACTCAAAACCAACTTCTCAAACCTCGAACTCTACAAAATATCGATTAAAATTTTCACTGATGGCTCCAAGACGAAAGATGAAGTGGGTTACTCCTCTACATTTCCAGAACACACCTTGTCACATTCTTTTCAATCATGTTCATCTACATTTATAGCCGAGTTGATGGCTATATTCTTGGCAATCTCCCAAGATAGCGGCCCTCAATACTGACGATCTTTATTTCAAATCCGATTAAAAAAAATTGGACTTTTATCACGGCAGAACATCATAAAGAAACCCTATTATTTGACAATCCATAAACACCTTATTAAACTTTCTTACCGTAAGAAAGTTTGGAATTTGCTGTTTTTTTTTTCCATATTGTCTGGGAAAAAAACTGATGGACAGAGCTGCTCTCATGGCAGCTGCTTCAAGGATGCTAGGAAAACCATTAGATGTTTCTTATCCTCAAACTTTCAAAAGGGACACGACGATTACTATGCCGTCCTTAAGAATGCTATCAGCGATACTACAGAAAGACTCCCGTGGAGTCTAGCTCCATTCAGTGAAGCCTTTTGTGGAAGCTGTTCTTTTTCTATGACACGTTGAGAGAGGCCTTCTCAACATTTCAGTGTTCAGTGTTGCGTGTTACCAATTACAAATTCCCTTTTTACTTTACCATTCCTCGTGGGATATACTACCTTAATGACCAATAGAGATAAATTCTTCGCAGCTTTACAAAACATCCTCTATGAAAATCATCTTTCTTATATTCTGTCAGAATTTACAGTTTTTCTCTCAGACTTTATTTTTTGCTTTTCTACAGCAACTGAACCTGGTATATAAGTTTTAACACACGTGAGTCATACTATTTGTGTTTAGTCTATATGTTGTCACTGGTGATGAATCTCTTCCCTCGTAATTGCCACTTCCCAGTGTGCAGCAAAACAAATTTATTCCTTAAATTATAGTTTACTAGTCCTTTTAAAAAAAAAAAAATTGCCATTAAAAATATTTTATTAACTCAACAGTATGGCTCCACAAGTTAAATTTCTTTTTAATTTTGTAAAAATATTGATATCAGGCCAACTATTCTCAAAAGTGAAAACGTGGGGCCCCCTTTGTTTAAATGTAGTTTCCGTAGCTTCTATTCTTAATCATGTTCTAACTTTATTTTAATTTATTAATTTTTCTTTAATAGATCATTGGAAAGAGCCTCGGTGAAGTATTAAAAAAAGAAGTTCAATTAAGTGATTTACGGCCACTTTCCCTAAAAGCTCGGTACAAGCCAGGAAACTTGGATGAGACTAATGAGAATCTTAACTTATGTGCACTTTTCGGTGCCTCGGTAGCTGAGTAAATGATAGTGCGCATTATATAAAATCAAAAATGCAAGAAGCATATTCGTGCAGCCGGTTTCTATTTAAATTTTGTAACAAAGTATTATATATATATATATATATATATATATATATATATATATATATATATATATATATATATATATATATATATATATATATATATATATATATATATATAATAATGAGTTCTCGCAGTACTGGTTTGAGAGGAGTTTTTTTTAAACATCTATATATAAATATACCTCAGTATACAACTTATTGGGGAAGAGCTCATGAATCAGTTGTGTTGAAAAGCACTAAAAATTGCCCATAAGAAGATTTATGTAATTCATGACAGATTGAGAAAAGATGTTCTTACACAAGCCTGAACTCACGCCCCGTCAGCGAACACGATAGACAGAACATGCTTCTTTACGCGAAAAATGCATGTCTAAAACTTTTCTAATAACAAAGTTCAATCAGAGTGAGATTCGAACTATCGACATTGGGGATTCGGAGAAGCCATGTGATTTCGACTTTGAAGAAGCTTATCTTACCAATCTTGGATTCTGTTTGAATATCTTCAACCTGTAAAAAAAAACACGTACTTTCCTTTTGGCTGTGTTTATATATATATATATATATATATATATATATATATATATATATATATATATATATATATATATATATATATATATATATATATATATAGTCAAGTATCCGTAAATTTTGTGATATCGGGTATCAGTATATAAAATGTTTGTAAGTATCGGTATCGGTGAAAAACGACCGATACCAAAATCTTGCATGTAAGAAAACTAATAATTTGTCTAGAAGATAGCTGCTCATTGTCACATTTTAAATTTATTTATTTTGTATTATTATTATTATTATTATTATTATTATTATTATTATTATTATTATTATTATTATTATTACATGTACTATACAATTACAATAAAATAAAAATATTTTTATTTTATTGTATTATTATTATTATTTTAGTGTTTTATATATAGTTAATGAATTTATATTTTGATTGTATTTTAAAACAGAAATTGGTAAAATTTCGTTTGTGTTTAAGACCGACCAAGATAAGGTTTGAAACGTTCAATGTGTTATATATATATATATATATATATATATATATATATATATATATATATATATATATATATATATATATATATATATATATATATATATATATATATATATATATATATATATATATATATATATATATATATATATATATATATATATCCTCTGGTGGATAAAGACCAGGAACCTACCAATTTCCATTAGAGTTGGTGAAATACCAGAAACTTGGTCAAATTACAGGCTGACATATCTCGATACGCAGCGTTTGGAAGTGTGCAAGTCAAAGGAAGTTTGGAAAATAGGTACAGGGAGTGTTTCATGTTTAACCAGTTGCGTACATGTAAAAGTGATCATAGCTGTTAAATCTTGGGTCAAAGAACTAACTGGACAAAGAAAGGATGAGACTGTGAAGGAAGGCCTGTAGCTCGAACTATTTCTAGTGAATTTCGTTGTGGTAGAGATTGTATAGAGAATGACGCAATAATTCGACAGACAGAAAGAGACTGAAGAGAATTAGTGAAAATGGAAGAGTTGTTAAGACGAAAAGTCCTAGACTCCACCTTTTCAACATTGAGGTGTATCAGTAAATCATCCTAGATGTGAGACATACTCCATACAGGGGCGAACAATACCCTATAAAGAGCAAGCAATATAGTCGGTGTGAAAAAATAACGAAAGCGCCTCAGAACAGTCAGACTCTTGAAAACTTTGTTTAGAAAGAGAAGCAATGTTCTCCTAAGAAAGATCACGAAAATAAGAAACGCCGAGAATATTAAGGATGGTCAAAGGTTTTGTGTTTTCGAAGATGTTATAGTTGTATAGAAGATTGTGTCAAGTAGAGAGATGGAGGAACTAAGTTTTTGAGGC
>SEYY01021586.1:5000-17500 GCA_009176605.1 Armadillidium nasatum
TAAAGTAGAAAAATCTGGACGAGTCCAAAGTAAAAGCACAAGAACAGAGAATATCATTCCGTGCGAATGCGCAGCATCTTCACATTTAGCTGTAAATTGTGGGTAATGACAGTAGAAAGGAACGAAGTAGTTTGTTATCGGATCACTTAAACACCAGAGCTTTATGTTAAGAGCAAGAGATAAGGTTTAGAAGAGGAGTGGTGGTATTCAACAAAGTGGAAATTAGAATAGAGACGACGTATGTGAAGGAAATTGAAGCAGAAATAAAATCGATTATTTAATTATCGAATTTTGTTTGTATACTAAGTCATTTGATTTTTTCATAGATTCTTTGATTTACGTTGGATCTGCTTGGTTGTTTGCTTGTTTATTTTATTTTTTTAAAAAAGAAAACAAGTTAAGAAACTGATTTTTATTTTGGCATTATTTATGATTCGGGTAAAATGAAATTGTAAGAAGAATGAATAAATTGTATGTAATTAAAATTTTTGAAATTGTAATTTCACACTCTAATAGTTATGGAATCGTATAAAACACGTACAGATACGAGTTTCAGAGCAAAATAATGATTTAATATATAATTTATCATACGTTTATGAGGTTTAAAAGGATTGAATTACATAATCTTCGTACTTGTACGAGTTTTATACTGATGGAATCACATAATCTTCATACCTGTTCAAGTTTTAAAACATTAAAATATATAACACTCATCCTTGTACGAGTTTTACAGCGATAGGATCATGTAATACATACCCTTACGTGGATGAATTTTATAGCGATGGAAGCGTATAATAATAGTTCCAGTTTGAGTATGAATATACAAGTTGGGGAATTATATAATGCTTAAACATGCTTAAACATGTCCCTAATTACCATATTTGTGTGTATTATCTTAAGAGAGTGTTCTCTTTATATATTGTTATATTAGGTATTAGTAAGGTAGAAAGCGTAATATGTTTAAGGATTGGAAAAAAATTCTTGTAGGTCAGGAAGGTCGAATTTTATACTATACATTAACATAAATTTTAAATATTTAAGTTCGAGAGATGTAGGATATATTTTGTACCGTTTATATATCTTGATAAAAGGTTTCACGAAATATTATTATTATTATTATTATTATTATTATTATTATTATTATTATTATTATTATTTTTTATTTTTTTCAGTTGGTTGAATTGGAGCAGCGGGTGTTGGAGGCAGAAGCTAGAGCTGATCAAGCTGAGCATAAGGTAAGGATTATTATTATTATTATTATTATTATTATTATTATTATTATTATTATTATTATTATTATTATTATTATTATTATTACGAATGGGCCGGATCTCAAATTTGCCTGATACCGGATATCCGGCTAAAAATTACGGATATTCCTTTGAATTCAAATTAATTGCTAATTTTAAATAGGATATATATATAATATATATATATATATATATATATATATATATATATATATATATATATATATATATATATATATATATATATATATATATATATATATATATATATATATATATATGAGTTGAGCTATTACAAGCATAAGAAAACATCTGTTAAATGCTTGAATTTATTTCTTAATATGGTGTAGGATTACCTTTTGCATTCATAATTAATCGCCTGAATTCTGGAAGTAGACAAATATGTTCCTAATGGTGCATAATTGGATTTTTTAATATTCATCATGCAAAACCAGGCTAAATTCCAGTTGGAGGCGGTGGATAGCAGTCTCGAAACTTATTCTCCAATATTGACCACTGGGGTTCTTTGGTATAAAGGTTAGGCAATTGTGGGGGTAAGGGAAGACTTGAAACTATATATATATATATATATATATATATATATATATATATATATATATATATATATATATATATATATATATATATATATATATATATATATATATATATATATATATATATATATATATATATATATATATATATATATATATATATATATATATATATATATATATATATATATATACTGTAAAAAAAAAAAAAAAAAAAAAAAAAAAAAAAACTGCACCACTGGATGAACCCAGTCACCCAAAATCCGTACAAAATCCGGGCAGTTTTATTATCGTTGCTTGGTAATAGCTGAGCTTTCAGAATACTATGAAATGGTTTTTGAAACTATAACGGAACCTCCTTCATGCTTCACTTGTGGCTTATGACAGGTTACAACCCTTAGAACATATTCCTGGGATGGATTTCTCCACATGTAAACTTGGGGTAGAAGTTTTGATTAGTGTAAAGGTCGATTCATCTGAAGAAAGAACTATCTTCCATTAATCGGTTATGCAGTCTTTATGAGTGTTGCACTTCTCTCTCTCTCCACTTTCTGACATTCATGTCGTTCGCAAAAGGTTTGGGGATACAGCACTCCCATGAATGTTCAGACTATTGAGATTCTTACTCACTTTTTTTTTGTACTGACGTGTTTTGCAAAACTGGTATTCAACTTAGAAGTAACATTTGCAGTTATTGTTTTCATATTTTTTCATCACAATTCTATGCAATGCTCGTCTGTATCTATCACTCAGTTTCTACATATGTCTACTCTGGTGTTAATCTTTATCGAATAATATTTTTTCGGAAGCACAGTTTGGACTCACGACCTTGTTTGACGTATATGGAAACCAACAATTTCCCTCTTTGAAACTCTGTATACTTGGACATACCCCACTTGGACAAACACAATATGTTGAACACAGAGCAACTGACGCTACCTTCCGGCGCTATAGGTTACCTATGAAACATGACCCACGAGCGCCTGTGCTCTTCTATGGTTTCTAGTAGTTGATGTCTGTATGTCTGTCATATTTACAGATTCTTTCTACTGTTTCCATATTTTGTTCAAACTATATATATATATATATATATATATATATATATATATATATATATATATATATATATATATATATATATATATATATATATATATATATATATATATATATATATATATATATATATATATATATATATATATATATATAGTGAAAAAAAAATAAAAATTTTATTTCATGTTTGTAATTATGTGAATAATTTAATAAAATTATCGAATTCACATTAATATTTATAGGATATGAATAGCCAAAAGTACTGTTACATGGCTAGAAATTAAAAAGGTAGAACATAATCGTATATTTTTTTAATTTGAAAATTTTATTTCTTGTAATTAAGAACTTGGTTTTTACCAGCTATCCGGTCGTATAACCTGATACACAAAAAAAAGGCCGAATAGCTAAGTAACTATAGCAACCGGATACCTGACCCATCCCTAATTATTATTATTATTATTATTATTATTATTATTATTATTATTATTATTATTATTATTATTATTATTATTATTATTCATTTGTTCTCGCAGGTTGGTTAAAAAGAATGAATCGTTTTCACCCAGCTGTAAATTAAAAAAAATAAAAGTTAAAAAAAAAGAGAAAATTTATTATTATTAAAAAAAAAAAAAAAGCAGTTTTTTTTTTTTTTTTTTTTTTTTTATTTATTATTATTATTATTATTATTATTTATTATTATTATTATTATTATTATTATAATTATTGATTTAGTTCTTTAATTTTATCCTTTAACTTCTCTGAAACGCCCTTCTCCAATGACTATTTTTAGTCGAAGCTCCTTTTCAAGTCTTTGATTAGCGCATCTCGATTGTCTTTCAAGAAACTCTGTCACTTATATTATAAATGACTTTATTATTGAAACATTTTCATTTTAATATGTAAATTTACGGCTTTTTATAAATGGGGGGTATTCCTAAATGATTTTTTTATTAGTTTTGAATAGGAATTGGGATAAGGGATTTTACCCCTGCAGGTTCGGAAGGGAGGAAGGAGGGAGGGAGGGAGGGAGATATCTCTTCTCTTCTCTTTTTATATCTCCTTTTTGTTTTTTAAATAATGATTTGATTTGGGAGGAAATCGAGTTTTTATTACTTGTTTGATTTGATAAGGGAATTATGGATTTCGGGTCAGAAAGTTTTAATTGCTTGAAGGAAAGAAAGTTATTTTGTTAACATTTTTAAAGAGAGAGAGAGAGAGAGAGAGAGAGAGAGAGAGAGAGAGAGAGAGAGAGAGAGAGAGAGAGAGAGAGAGAGAGAGAGAGAGAGAGAGAGAGAGAGAGAGAGAGAGAGAGAGAGAGAGAGAGAGAGAGAGAGAGAGAGAGAGAGAGAGAGAGAGAGAGAGAGAGAGAGAGAGAGAGAGAGAGAGAGAGAGAGAGAGCGTAAGATGGCAGAAGTTTATTGTAAATTTGTAGCTATTTAGGACTTTATCTTTTAATATATTAGTGATGTTCCGAGCCCGGGATCTGGAGACTTGGGGACTCTGCCAATTTTTTCGAACTTGGCCAAATTTAGCCGAATCCAACAACAAGTAACGTATGCCTTTTTTTTACAACTTTTATTTGTTGGCAAAAAGTTTTTTTTTTTTTTGTTATTTGTACTAATATAAAATCTTAACTTGCACGGAACCGATGAGGAGAATGGCATGTTGAACTAGACTAGTTTAACATTCCTATTCTACTACGCTTGCAGATATAATAATAATAATAATAATAATAATAATAATAATAATAATAATAATAATTTACTTGAATGACTTCAAGTAAATTAATTTTTCTATGAAAATCAAAATGTAAATATTCAGAAAAGGTCCAGGTAAGAATATTTGGTAAATTAAAAGTTGAAGAATTATTAAAACGAATCTGAAGTATTACTATTTTCATGATTCAAAACAAGGCAATCAATAAAAATATCTTATTGAATAAATCCTGTTGAGCAATTGTAGCACTGAACAGAGATATTAAAAAATTATAGCCGAGATTTATTTTAAAATAATTTTCGATATCATATTTCGACATTTTTTAAATAAATGAAATGAAATGAAATGGAATTCAATAAAATTATTTTTCAAAGTCTATGAAGGAGCAACAAATCTTTAAAGATAATGTACTTTCGGAGTTAGATAAAAAAAAAAGTCGAACGTTAATATTATGTGTTTAAAATTTAAAAACTTAAAATTTAAATTGAGTTTGAATTTTGACGACAGTATCGGATTATATGAGGAGAATCAAAAGTGAAGGCGACAGGCCTAGTAACCCGGTCCTGTTATTACTTTGCTAACGGCTTGCAACGACTCCAGGACGAGCATGGGAATTCATAGCTCCGAGAATCGCAATCTTACGGAGAGCACTAGAAGAAAGTGTTTAGAGATTTGATGGAAAACGATGCTAATCAAACTGAAAGGGTGAAAGCTCTACCCGGGGTTTAAATAAAACTTTAGGACTAGTATTGAAAACAACAAGCCCAGAAAACAGGATCTTTTAAAGAACTCTTGGATGGGGACTTTTAAGGGCAGATAGAGATTCCACTGATAGGGTGAAAACCCTTCCTAGGAGAAGATAAAGATAAAAAATAAATATGATATTTGATTAGAGTATCCTGGCAAAGTAAGTCACTGCCAATAGAGAAGAATTTACCATGCTTATATAATACTAAACCAACTAGGAAACTTCACATTGATTCGAGTGCCTTGTAATAAATTTAATTGTATTGCGATTTACTATCATTAATATATTAATTCATTTTAAATACTTTTAATTAGCATGCATGTAATAAAAAAATTCTTGGCTGCAGTATATATATTTCATTATCTAGTTCTGTTTCGACATTTCCTATATGTTCTTTATTATGGGTCGATAAATCTTATGCTATTGTTCTGGGGAAAAATATATAATATATGGAAAAAGGAGGAATTGTAAAAATATCAAATTTGGTGGGAGAATTTGATTTAAATATATACGTTGAGTTCTGTATATCGGATATTGTTAAATCATGAATACAGTCAATAAGATGAAAGTTTCATTTGTAATGGCCATTAAAATTTGAAAACGTAATTCGTATTCTAAATTGAGTAACATTCATAACACTGGCAATACAGTTAAGAGTTTGAAGAAGATTAATTTTATCTAAAAACTTCTGTTGTTGTATTAAAGGCACTAAATTACTTTTTTGAGGTGCTATTTATTAAACTGGAATTTTAATGTATGTAAACTTTACTCAAGTTGTAATAATAAGCTAAAGGAAGATCTATTTGAGACAAAGTTAAATCGAAATTGAAATGTTTTAATCATCTAAAAAAAATAAGTCATACGGATGTTATAAAAAATTCATCAATTTAATATTTATTTTTAAAAAAATGATTACATTTTGACAATCTCGAACTACAAATTTTGGTCTTGAAATTTTCTTTCAATACTAATAGCATTATGGAGCCTTCATCTTAGAGGGAATTCTACTCTGTTGCAAGGAAGAGCTTCAATAGGCAGTCTTATTACTTGGTATTGGTCTTAGAGAGCAAGTCAAAAATAAATCTGTTCTAGCCCGCCCCCGAGGTTTATTAAAATGTTGTAGAATTCTTTTATCTACTCTCAAATTTTTTTCCGAAACATTTTAAGAGCATTGCGGAATTCGATGCTTCGCCTTTAATATAATTAATATATTGATATATATTCCAACTTCATCTTTGATCGAAATATACCAAAAACAAGAATCTGTGAAGCTGTTTATTTCATTTCTTTCTCATACATAATTACTTTTGCGGGACCAATTAGAGCATATCTTATGAAGGTGATAAAATTGGTTTTGTTAACTGAAAATTTTGACCACAAGCTTCGGATCATTCCATTAATGAATATAAAAGCTTCTTGAATTGTTTCAACAGAAATCTGAAGAAGTGGATCAGAAAACCAGTCCACAACCAACCTCATTGAACTAGAGCATATCTTTGGAGGCCATTCCTTTAAAAAGTCATATTTAATTTTTTTTTCGGGGGGGAGGGGGGAACTAGAATATATTATTACCACATTATCACATTACATTTCAACAACTCCAGATGTACTTACATCTAACTGAATCTGTATTTTTTTTCATATTTTTATTTTAATTGAAAGTACTCTGACAAAAATCGAAATTTAGTCATTTATAGAATAGAAAATTATATGTCAGATTATGTGTTTCATTATTAAACGATTTTACTTAAATAATGTTACTTAAATTCATATATCCAATTTTGTGATTTTAAAATGTTTAAAATTATTATTATTATTATTATTATTATTATTATTATTATTATTATTATTATTATTATACGCTCAAAGGACGAAATCGTCCCCCCAGAAGCTCATTTCAGTTTTAAATAACAAATGTAAATGTAAACTATTTTTATTAGTACGAATTTTTAACTGAAAAATGAATATTTATTATTATTATTATTATTATTATTATTATTATTATTATTATTATTATTATTATTATTATTATTTATTATTAACTGATTATTTTTACCACAAAAGGATTTTCAAGAACTTGGACTCTTTCTCAGATTCTGCTCTTATATTAAAATATAATAAACAATATATATATATATATTATATATATATATATATATATATATATATATATATATATATATATATATATAATATATATATAAATATAAATATATATATATATATATATATATATATATATATATATATATATATATATATATATATATATATATATATATATATATATATATATATATATATATATATATATATATATATATATATATTATATATATATATATATATATATATATATATATATATATATATATATATATAATATATATATATATATATATATATATATATATATATATATATATATATATATATATATATCAAAGAGGGCTTTCGTGTTTTTGATACATTTTCATTACAGCGATCAAAGACACGATTAAACGTAGTGAAAAACACGAAAGTGTTTGGCAAACTATTTTTATTTTACATTTTCAGAGGTATTTGTGGGAAAAAAATATTTTTAATAAAAAATAATATATATAATTATATATATTATATATATTATATATATATATATATATATATATATATATATATATATATATATATATATATATTATAAAATGTATGTGTGTCTGTGTGTGTGAGCGCTTGCGTGGGCGTGCTTACATTCCTTCGTGCCTGCTTCACTTCCATTGTTTAAAGACCAACGATATACTAAATTCCAAAATGAGGGTCAAATCAAAGGTAGAGATAGCCCCATACACGACGTGAATGGGTGCAATTTAAAGGAAGTTAGTTGTTGCAAAAATAGATAAAGGGAGTAAGTTTCAGACTTTACAAGTAGAATTCATGTAAGACTGATCATAAAAGTTAAGACTTGGATCAGAGAGTTGGAAAGATTTATTAAAAAAAAAAAAAAAAAAAAAAAAAAAAAAAAAAAAAAAAAAAAAAAAAAAAAAAAAAACCTGTATGGAAATCGACCTGCACGAGGTCTCCTAAAAGGAGAATGTATACATCATGAGAGTTCTGTGAAGCAGTGTTCTATTTCAATAACGGTATTATAAAGGGTGTTATATGTGATGCATAGTTCATAGAAGGACGAACGGAACCAATAATGGGGGTAATTACAAGTTCCTAAGGTGCCTCAGAACACCTAACCTCTTAGAAACTTCGAAGGAGAGGTGTGATCCTCTCACGAAATAGTTCAAGGAAAAGAAACACCAAGAATATGTAAACCGGAAGATTTAAGTTTTGTTTTCAAAGATGTTATAGTTGCGTAGACGATTATGTTAAGTAGGTAGATGATGTAACTTGATTTCTGAAGTATTTAAAACAACCATATTCTCTTTTTGCTCCAACTTGGAATATGAGAGAGATCAAAGGTCAGTTTCTCCAAGGTCACTATCCCAGTATTAACTGTTTTCTCTTTATTGAATTGTTTTTAAAAATGAAAGAAGTAATAGCGGGTGAATTCTTCAGTATAATAGTGGATAAGAGATGAAGTGACAGATAGATTATTGATGGAAACTAGAAAAAGATTTGGTGATAGAACAAAACTATAAATTTAAAGGGTAAACGATGTCTGACTACAGCAACTATGGGACCACCGGAAAGGAATTCAGAGAGAAGGTTAGATACCGAAAGAGGGTAGTATAAAAATCAGAGCTTTGTGCCGGACCTTGTCGAAAGCTTTCGATATGTTTATTGAAACAACAGACTATTTACGGAAATGCTGAAGAACGAATTAACAGTCAGAGAAAGGGGAGAAAAGGTCAATTGAGCGCTCTTTAAAGAAACCATACTGTCCAAATGAGATAAAATTAGAAGATTCTAGATGTTTCCAATCTTCCTGTTAAGAATAGGTTCAAAAAGAATTTTTTTTTAGCTATAGGGCGATAGTTGGAGAGTTGAAATGGGTTCCCCTTCTTTGCATAGGTTGAATAAACAGTCGTTTCTCTCAAGAAGGGAAGGTCGAAGTTTAGACAGAAACGAAAAAGTTTACCAAGGCAGGGTGCAAGCTCAGGATTACAAGTTTTGAGAACCGCAGGCAGGAAACCATCAATACCGTAAAACTTCTTAATATTAAGATCAGAGAGTGCAGAAATAACATTTTAAAAGAAATTACAATTTAAGGTATAAATGAATTTGTGTGGTGGAGGATTAGGAATTGCTTCTTAGGTGTCATATATATAATATATATATATATATATATATATATAATATATATATATATATATATATATATATATATATATATATATATATATATATATATATATATATATATATATATATAGCGTAGCTTTCGATGCTCACTTTCCTATCTCACTGAGTGATGGTCTCTGCCCTTAGGGACTACGGGGAGTCTTGTGTGATGGTGCTTGACATATCCAAGTCTTTTGACTGGGTATGGTACGCGTCGCCACCCTTAAAGTTCCCTTCCTCCTCATCTTTGCTTACTCATGTCTAGTTTTTTCTCAGATCGTTCCATATTGGCGCCTATCGATGGAGCGACTTCTTCCTCCTCTCCTGTGAATTTTGGTGTTACTCAGGGTTCTGTTCAATTTCCAACTTTATTCCTACTTTTCATTAATAATCTTCTGAACTGCACTTCTAACAACTCTGTTTACACTTCTGCCGATGACTCAACTCTCCATTCTTCTACTTTTCAAATCTGCTCACTCTTTGCTTCTAGAGTTGCTTCTCGTCATTAACTTTCCGATTCTTTATTTGCCGATGTAGATGAGATTTCCAGGTGGGGTTACCCAAACCTTGCGAAATTCAACTCTGTAAAAACTCAACTTCTACACATATCCCTCTCAAAATCACTTCTTAACTTTTCTATCTCCTTTGATGACTCTCCCACCTCACGTGTAAATAACATAAAAATTCTAGGTCTTAACATAAATAATAAATTGTCTTGGAAACCACATGTTACAATGGTTCCTATGGCGGCCTCTAGAAGCTAGGCATACTATTCAGGCCGCCGGAATTTTTTCTTCCGAACAGTTGATAAAACTATATAAGGGTCTTACTCGCCCTTGTTTGGAGTACTGTTCTCATATTTGGGGGGAACTCCGATTCCTCCACTCTTTTGGATATGGTTGAATCTAAGGCTAAAAGATTAATAAACTGTCTCCTACTTTCAAACTATCTTGATCCTCTGTCTCTGCGACGGAATATTGGCGCACAATCTCTTTTCAATGGGGTTTACAATGGCAGGTGCTCAAGGGAATTAATCTTTCATATTCCACCATCATTGCGTCGACCTTGTAACAATGGTGCCCTCCCTGCTTTTGCCCGAATTTTTTGTAAATTCTGGAAACCCCAGACTTGCTCATAGTAGCTCCTCCATCTTTCCATCCACCTCTGTTCTGTGGAATTCCTTACCATCTGTTTTCCTCCTGCATTTAATCTTCCTCTCTTTTAGAACTTCATCTATGCTCACCTGAAAGATTTGCGGTAGGTTCGGGTTTGGGTAGGTTTTACTCTTCTGTTTTATATTTATCCCCCTCCTTGAAAAGGGCTCTGCCCGCGAGTGATAGTTAATATATATATATATATATATATATATATATATATATATATATATATATATATATATATATATATATATATATATATATATATATATATATATATATATATATATATATATATATATATATATATATATATATATATATATATATATATATATATATATATATATATTATATATATATATATATATATATTATATATTATATATATATATATATATATATATATATATATATATATATATATATATATATATATATGCGCCCATGTACGTATAAAATTTTAAAGGCCACTTGAGTTTTGTTTTTCTGTTCAAGATTAATTGTTTTATAAGTTTGTTTATATTGGATCAATTTAAAAAGACGTTTTTTTCGTTGTTAAATTTCATTTTTTATTTTCTTTTTTTTTTTATCTTCTAAGTCTGGACAGACGACCATTCAAATTCTATTACGTTTTATGTTTTTAAACGTAAATTTATTTTATTTTTTTATTTTATTTTATTTCATTTATATTCTGAATTCAGTTTCGTTTTGTCGTTTTTTGTTATGAGGCTACGTAGGACAATTATTTTTAAGTAAAAATAAAAATCCAAGATAACGATTTAAAATACAAGTTTTTTTTTTTCTTTTTAGTTATAGTGTTTTACAAACAAAAGATGGGCTCTGTTTTGATTATTTTTGTAGTTATCTCCTTCTTTATGCGCATTAGAAATACCGGTTTCAATGAATGAATGAATGACCATTATTGTTTTTGAGTGCTAAGTTCCTCTATCGTTTTTCATTCTCTCTCTCTCTCTCTCTCTCTCTCTCTCTCTCTCTCTCTCTCTCTCTCTCTCTCTCTCTCTCTCTCTCTCTCTCTCTCTCTCTCTTCTCTCTCTCTCTCTCTCTCTCTCTCTCTCTCTCTCTCTCTCTCTCTCTCTCTCTCTCTCTCTCTCTCTCTCTCTCTCTCTCTCTCTCTCTCTCTCTCTCTCTCTCTCTCTCTCTCTCTCTCTCTCTCTCTCTCTCTCTCTCTCTCTCTCTCTCTCTCTCTCTCTCTCTCTCTCTCTCTCTCTCTCTCTCTCTCTCTCTCTCTCTCTCTCTCTCTCTCTCTCTCTCTCTCTCTCTCTCTCTCTCTCTCTCTCTCTCTCTCTCTCTCTCTCTCTCTCTCCTCTCTCTCTCTCTTCTCTCTCTCTCTCTCTCTCTCTCTCTCTCTCTCTCTCTCTCTCTCTCTCTCTCCTCTCTCTTCTCTCTCTCTCTCTCTCTCTCTCTCTCTCTCTCTCTCTCTCTCTCTCTCTCTGTTTTTAGTTTGCTTATCTTTTCATTTGTGGTTGTATAATGTATATGTTTGTTTATTTGTATTTGTTGAATTCGTTTCCCATATTTTAAAATTTTTTTGGTTTGTATTTATACAGTTTTTTAAACTCTGTAGTAAATAAATTTTTCAAACTACAAAGCATGAAAAAAAATTAAAAAGATAAACAGATGATGGAAAAGTTGGGTTTAATATTTTTTCTCTTCTTCTCTTTCTGGTAATAGATGGATGGATCTTAAACCCATGTGTATTTTTTGCTTCTTGTGGTTAAAATAA
>SEYY01021587.1:0-12998 GCA_009176605.1 Armadillidium nasatum
ATGTTTTCGTTGAACTTATGGAATTTATGCCTTCTGCATTTTTCCTCGGAGGAGAGGAGGCATTTTATAAAGTCGCAAACAACCATCATTGGTTTCAATTGTTTTCACTTTATATTTATACAAAAGCTTGGTAAACTAAACATACTATATTTCGGCTATTTACTCTGAAACGACAAGACAAGTGCCTTAAGCATTATATTTCCTTTTAATGTCTTTAAATGTTTTCATAAGAAACAGAACATCCCCATAATGTAGATGTCCAATGTACAAAGCTCGGATCTTTGTTATTATTATTATTATTATTATTATTATTATTATTATTATTATTCATATTTGACTCTATTATAACAATGATCCTCACTACTAAGACTATTATTATTGTTATTAGTAATGTGTTTTCAAGAAGGTTTCATAATGCCTTACTCGACGTGGGCGATAAGTAACAGGATATATTTCCCGTCTAAGTGGCACCATGCGACGCCCTTCTGACGTCAGCAAGCCCCACTATATAAAAGAAGCCCTCGCGCACCTTAGTCACACTCGGCGTATGAACACTGTGCTCTTATATTCGCACACCAGCGATCTGGAGAACAACTGGCTACTTTCTTCAAAAGGCCCTGGTTTAGATCTAGGTAGACGCCGGAGGTTGTCCTCAACAACCTAATATAAAATTATATTAATTTAGAATAAATTCAGTTTA
This sequence comes from Armadillidium nasatum, assembly GCA_009176605.1. NCBI lineage: Eukaryota > Metazoa > Arthropoda > Malacostraca > Isopoda > Armadillidiidae > Armadillidium > Armadillidium nasatum. The sequence goes on from SEYY01021587.1 coordinate 701, forward strand.
CCAATCTTTGAACAAAATTATGTAAGTTGAAAATCAACTTAAAATTGAGATAAAACGAAAACATAAAATTTATTCTCAAATATATATATATATATATATATATATATATATATATATATATATATATATATATATATATATATATATATATATATATATATATATATATATATATATATATATATATATATATTATATATATATATATATATTATGCGAATGTGCATATATAGTATATACACAAGTATGTATGTATATATATATTTATATATATATAAATATATATATACAATTTCTATTTGTAATTGTTTCAGACACAAAGGTACAGAATAGACGTGGCTCTCGTTATCTCTTTTTTAGAGTCTTAACTCGTAAAGTCTCATTTCAGAGTCTTAAATCTTAAGGCTCTAGTTATCTCTGAGCTTCTCTTTTATCCGCTTTATTCTTTAACTTAATATTCAATATAAAATCCATAATCAAACTTATTAGTCAGGAAGTGGGTTTGCATAATATAAAATAATAAATAAATATATAAAGGATTCAATCTCTTCCTTATTCCTCTAAAATATACTTAAATATAAAAGAAGACGAATCCACACTCTGTGGTCAACAAATTAGGGGACAAAAGAAGGACGCCTCTTTTGTCTTGAAAACTTATCATTGTCGTGTCGCCTGTGGTGCTAGCGGTAAGCCATTTAAGTACTTCCACAATTGTACCTGTTTACCCGTTAGGAAATAACACTATAAGAAAAACCACGGAGTAACCTGTGGGCGTCCAGACTTAGCAAAAAGTACTGTGTAGAAAAGGTGGGATTAAAGACCCCAGATCTAGCACATAGGAGGAAGCGCACACGAAATAGAAAATGGCGCCCTCTCACTTGGACTGATTTGAGATATTTTTCAGAATATAATTCAGAAGAAAAAGACGTAGGCAAATCAAAGAAGAAACGCCTAAGAAGTCCAAAGAAACACAGAAAAAGGAAACGCCGCCATAGAAAAAAGGCGCATCTCCCTAATTAGGGATTTTTGAAAGAATTGAGATAGCCAGAAAATGAGCGCCCCTCTATCTTGATAGAGACTTTTGAAAATAATTGAGTCCCTAGAAATTGGCGTATCTCCATTAATAGAAATTGCCTAGAAAGTGGCAGAAGAAAGAAGAGGAAACCGAAGAAAATAGCCATACAAGAAGGCTAAGAAGTGCTAACGTTCAGAAGATAGCGAAGAAGGATTCCCGCCAGTGGATTACATTAAAAATCCAGGCGAAAGTGCAAACGTCAAAATTTTGCAAATTAAAAATCTCTCTCGACCCGTAAAGAATCATCTCAGAAGACCCCTCAAGCCGATAAAATTCCCGCAATATTAGACGCTGTAAAAATAGATGTCCTAGATTCCGCTGAATCTATGTCATCAAGGATCCAATAGAAGAGAGAGAGCCACGTCCATTTTGTTACTTGTCTAATAGCGAGAAACTGGGTCCATCAACAGAAGACCATTCAGACGATCGAAACGATTGGAACGACTACGAGAGCGATTAAGGATCTTCCAGCTACCAGACATCTCACATAGAAGGTCTACATAGAGACTGAGAAACCATCGTCAATCCAAAGGATTAGCGGAAACCCCCATGGATCACATTTGGTTATTGGTTACGACAACGATTCTCTGAAGAGGTAATATAGCAACGGAATTAAAAGGGTGATATATATAAATATATATATATATATATATATATATATATATATATATATATATATATATATATATATATATATATATATATATATATATATATCACGCTCCATCCCTAATATATATATATATATATATCACAGCCTCAAATTTATTGTAAAATAATTTATATATAAGTTAATCAGGATTATTTATTATTGTCCCAGTGAGGTGAAGTGAAAATTTAATTCCCATAGATAGGTTCCACCACAGAAAATTTGTATAAATTTTCTCAAAGAAATTCCTTAAATTTCCAAAAATAGAAATATATATATTTTAAAATATTTAATATAAAAATCAGGTAGAACAAAAATACGTTCATATATATATATATATGCTATAGAATATATGAGAAATAATTTATCATCAAATTAAAGAAGATATAAATATATATATATATTATATATATATATATATATATATAATTTTGATCTTGTTGCATAAATTCGTGTGGAAGTTAAAAGTAAAAGTACACATGCAAGAAAACCTCGTAAGTGTGAACTTTTTACTTGGATTTGTTTGTGTGTATTTGCTCATATTAATCCTGTGTGTAAGATTCAATAAACGGATTGAAAGATATTTCTTCCCAAGAGAGAACACTGAGCATCCGATTTGTTTGTCATCAAAAGAACAGTTTAAAATTAATTAAATAATTAATTTTAATATTCTCACTTTAATAATATAAAATATAAAATTATTCTATTCCCTTGTTTTTACATTTATCACCTCTACACAAAGCTACGAACCGAAAGAGACATAATCTCAAATAGAAAGGAAGCGATTTCTTGTAAACAGTGAGTCAGAATTCTTGTTGTTATTCATCATAATTTATCAGAGCCAGCTGATACACTCACTCTGTACACACACACATCAACAATCTTAATAGAGATACACAAATAAACCGCAAACAAGTTCTTACTTTATTATTTAACAACAAAATCGATTTCATAATTGAATGAAACAATTCATATTCGAATTTGTAACCCAAGTTTGAGTGTAAATTTGTTTGTATTTGTGTGAACGAATTTTGTTGTGAATTGAAGAAAGTTTGTTTAATTTGTGTACGTAAATTCTCTTATACATATATATATATATATAAAATATTAAATATATATATATATATATATATATATATATATATATATATATATATATATATATATATATATATATATATATATATATATATATATATATATATATATATATATATATATATATAAGAAATATGAAAAAGCTAGTTCTAAATTTAAGGAACGCGATAAACAAGTAAATACGCAAGTAAATAAGTAAATACGTAGCGTGGAGATAGAGGAAAAGAGAGAAAGGAAAGTAGTGAGAATAAATAGGAATAGTAAAACGTAAAGACGGAGGACATACTCAGCCCGCCGAGTACTCCTCAGGTGAGAACAAATATAAACCGCACAAACGCACCGACAACACCAAGTAACATGGCTAATAATCCGCTTACACCACCCGCTGGACAAGGAGACAATGCAGGAATGCCAGCATTTAACCTGCAAAGGTTATTCTACTCTAAGAGTAAGATACCTTTACTGGAAGGCCCAGGAGGTGAAGCTGGACCGACGGTTCACCTGTGGCTAAAGCTTTTAGAGCGTAGTTTCGAAGCGGAACATATAGTAGACGAGGAAGAGAAAATAGCAATAGCATGTTGCAATGTGAGCCCGAAGGAAGGCTCAACAGCTAGAATAGTACTTGAAAATTGCTCGGAGGTGAACAACGCAAGAACCTTCGCAGCCTTTAAAAAAGCCTTGTTAGATAACTTGGCACCAGCAACTTCTACTCGAATGTTCGATCAATTTGACGAATTGATAAGAATGCCGTGGAGCAAGACAACTACACTATCCACCCACGTGAATCAATCACTAGGATATTTAAATACATTCCTAGAGGAGGTGGAGAGCCGGTACAATGTAACATACTCTGCAGAAGAACAAAAGGTTCTTCTGATGTCAATCTTGTATCATAAGCTACCAACAAGAGCGACTAGGCTAGAGTTAAATAAGGCCATGTCTGTGAGAAAAACTGTCACAGAGTTAGTCGCAGAGCTCACCGAGAAAATCGGCATGCATCGACCTGTATCCGATAAAGTCAGTGCTATAGATGCACAAGAGAACCAGGAATATTGGAGAGGAAGGAGAGAAAGGGAACAGCATGCTGGGAACAACCTGACGAAACATCATATGATAGGTATAGACAGAGAAGTCGTAGGCCAGAGACCAGGGGGACATACAGGAAAATTACCTGGAGGGACGAAAGCGTCGACAAAGAAAATAGGGAACCAGACAAAGAGTACAGTAACTACAATAGGGGCAGAGGTTATAGAAAGGGTCCATGGAGAAGAGAGTATTCAGAGGAACGTGGCCAGAGATCCACATCTCCTCAAATGAGAAATAATGTCAGATGGAATTTACCTGACAACAGGCTTTCCATTGCCAAGCCATATGGAATAGCAAAGGGCCAAGGTCCCAGGCCTGAAAGCAAGCATGGGAACCAACGCAGCAGGGATAACAGTAGAGACGACGGAGGACGTCGCTCACAGTACCAATCTCCTGCTAGATCTCCATCACCAAGGAGAGTATTAACACCAAGAACTTCACCTGTAGTAAGGAAGAAGAAGTGGTCAAACAAGCATAAGGTCAATGAAGTAACTGACCAATCACACGAATGGAGGTGTCCCAGTCCATACACTACTGACGAAGAGTCGGAGTCTGAGGAACCACCTTACGTTGAGGACTATAGCAGTGATGAGGAAAAAGAGGATGAAGCCAATAGAGTTGCTTTTTTAGACCTCATCAACGAGGAGACATCCCAAATAGGGGATGATAAGAATGAAAAGGCATCCAACACCCATATCTTAAATACCATAAGACATGCGACGCTTGGAACCCAAGTGTTCCATGAAAGAAGAAGTTCGAGACAAGATATGAGAGTGTCAGGATATTATTTGCCTTTACAAATACCCGGAAGCATAGAACTTCATAAGGAACTTTCGTTCATCGACAGTGAATCCTCAATCACGATCCTAAAGAAGAAAAGATATGACCAATTAAAAGGGAGCTGCAACCTAAAATTGCAAGAGGCATATGTTAGCCTAAGATCTATCACGAACAGTAAGATAGAAGTATATGGTAGAGTCTCCTTAGAGGTAAGATTGCACAAGTATGTGCATAATATACAAGCACTAGTAGTAGGAGATGAATGTACCTTTAAAGGGAACATACTAATTGGGTGTGACGTACTATCCACACTACCATTGGTACTAGACTTCCAGAATAATAAAATATATCATGCGAGGCGTAGTAGCCGAATACCCATGATTAACCCATTTGCTCATGAGATAGAGCTAGAAATGACATTTAAACCATGTATCGTTAAACTCAGAAAACGACTATAATGAGTTATTGTTGCACTCAGAAAACGACCATAATGAGTTATCGTTGAACTCAAAAAACGACCATAAGGAGTTATCATTAAACTCAGAAAATGATAGTGAGGAGTTATCATTAAGCTCAGAAAATGATTGTAATGAGTTATCATTAAGCTCAGAAAATGAAAAGAAAGAAATTACCGACCAGACATATCCTACAATTGATTATGACGCAAAACTAGTGGAAAAAGATCTTCCAAGTTTCACCGCTACCATAGCAGAAACCCGAGAGATTCCAGCAGGATGTAGGAACTTGTTTGAAGTTACCTTAGGTAATGGAAAAGGAAATTCTCTCTGCGAAAATCAGCGAGGGTGGCCGAAGCTAAGAGTGACTTGAAGGAGGATGGAAAGAAGAAGAGTGTGTTGTCCGAAACAGAGAAAGTAGGAATTTTAACATTTATATTATATTATATTTTAATATCAAAGTTAAAGGAAAGAAAGGTGAACATAGGTAAAGGAGAAGGTTCCGCAAGAATGTACGGACACGCAAAAGCAACCACAAATTCCATCCAAAATACACACATGCATGTAACCAACATACAATGCATGCATCGAAAATATGTGAGGAAGAAAATAGAGGAAGGAAGTGAAAAGAACCGATTCCGATAGGAATGAGATAAATGAGATAAAATAAGCATATTAACCTTTAGAAATTAAGAACAATAACTTGACACGTATGCATATATGTGTTCATAATCGTAGATATAAGTACATTATAATATCTGTATTTTATATATAGTATATAAGTATAGGTAAACCATTAATAACCAAACATAGCAATATTAGGCCATGTATAATCTGTGAGCATGTATGTAAGGCACAAAAATGTGCAGATGAGGTGATATAATTAAATATACATGTGTATGGATTAAGAGGTGTACAATAGAATGACTGAATCATGATTAAAAGAAGCAGAATAAGATTGATTTGTGTAAATTCGCAATACTTAATTCTGATTGTGGAATGGTGATAAGGAAACTCAGGGAGTGGACGATGTATATAAACATGTATATATATATATATATAATATATAATATATATATATATATATATATATATATATATATATATATATTATATATATATATATATATATATATATATATATATATATATATATATATATATATATATATATATATATATATATATATATATATATATATATATATATATATATATATATATATATATATATATATATATATATATATATATATATATATATATATATATATATATATATATATATATATATATATATATATATATATATATATTTAGCGATAGGATTACTATATCATATGTATCATATATGTGAAGTGAAGTGTGTAAGTATGAATGAAATGCAGATAGGGGATAAGATATGAATACATCAGCATAAAGCAGTGTGAATCCTAGACGAGCTCAGATACGAATATAATATTCATATTTGTGAATGTGCATACAGGAACGTGAGCAAGCAGGATGCTATACATGAGAGAGCGGACGCAATCATAAGATCGACATGTGTAGTTATTAGTTAAGACACTACCGAGTATAATGTAGAAAGAAATTAAGTAGGAAGGAAGTATACATATGAATATATATCGATATATAGGAGTATGTGTTATCTGTGCATCTATGTGAATACAAGAGAATAGTGAATCTGTAGAGACTGAGTAAGGATGGACGGATAGTCATCAGAATGCCTGCATGTGAGTATACAATGATATAGGTATATCTGTAGTTCAGTGCATGTGATTGAGACAGACAAGGAATGAGATTCTGGAATGATATGTAAATAACTTGATAGTATAGTTGCATAAAATAAATACCATTGTGGGTGATAGCCCAACAAATACAGCGTACCATAAATATATAAGTTAAAATAACTGAAATAACCGAGAACCCCAAATACAGTACTGTAAGAGAACAGTCTGGGTGATCTCGAGTGCATTATGTAAATAGAAAATTGATTGATTGTACATATAACAAAGTCACAGTATAACCTTTATTACTTTATTTATATTATATGTCAAAGTGTAAGGATACAGCTTTAAGGTCGTAAAACTATAATGAATAGATAAACAAGCTAGACTTAAGTGGAAAAGTGGCAAAAGGTAACAATACCCAATCCGGAATGTTTTGTCCTACAGATCAGTAACGATTTAAGAATGTGGGGACTATACATCCGAATGATAGTGACGGTACTCGCTCATGCGCATGCAAGGGAAGAAAGTCCTGGCGACGGAACTGAAGAAGTGAAAATCGTTCCCGGGACCATATTTAACCAGGTCGGACAGACAAAGTTTGTTAATGGATATATAGACCTGAAGTTAGATCTAAGAAGTTCTGTAGCCATCTACATCAACCTCCAACAGTTAAGGTCGGAGCTCAGAAACATACAACAAAAGCTGATAACAAAAGAAACAAGGGGCAAAAGACGAAGAAGAGCCCTAGTGAAGAAGCTAAACTTCGACCTACCACCGCGTGAGGGACCAGTGAAACTCCCACCAGGATACGTGACGAAGGCTAAGAACTACGGACAAACTCCTGCGCCCAAACATCAATTGAAAAAATCTGATACCCTCAACATACGACATGGATATATGCTCATAGCCGAAATAGGAAAACTGATAGACGACCCGTGGATATTATCGTATAGAAGACAACCGACTAGAAGGAGAAGAGGATTAATCGATGGAGCCGGAAAGATATTTCGGGCAGTCTTCGGAACCGCGGTCGACAGCGACGTGAAACACCTACGTCGAGAAATACAAATATTGTCAGAAAAGGATGAAGGCTACGACAAAGCAATAATGCAATTACGAGACCAACTTAAGGATACCGTGTCAGGGGTTAACACCCTATTTGACAAAGTGAGGAACATCATTCACAGAGAGGGCATACTAGACAGGAACGTCCAATCGATTGAGTATAATCTGGTAATTAATGAGTTCATCTCCATGGTAACGACATATCTGAGGAACATAAACCAGATCAGAGCCCAAGTGTACCGTGTGATCGAAGGGGCCACATCATTTAGGACCCCATTCGAGGCTTTTAAAGTCGCTGACCTATTGCCAATACTTAAAGAAGCCAACGCTGCGTTACAATTACACACGTTTACAGATATAGTAACAGATCCCGTGACCTTCATGAAATTGACATGGTCGTACTTGGATCTAGATCACACATATTCACTTGTAACGTTTATACCATTAACAAATGGTGAAGTGTTTACGACACTGGAAGTTTATCCATTCCCCACACACATAAACACAGACAAGTCCTAAAGAGTTACACTTGTACCTGACGAAAAAATATATTTCATTAATAAGAATAAATTTCTATACACACACTCTAGTCATGAAGAATTTCAACTGTGTAAAACAGTACAGAACACACATGCTTGTCCATTGACCAGTCCATTATATACTTTTGATGTAGCGGATTGTATAATAATCCTACATACCAACGGATCTTTTAATGAACTCCACAAACTGTGCGAATTTGAGAAATTAATCTCCGATAATATCATCACGGAACACATTCAATCCAACTTATTTATTTCCGTAAATAAACCCAAAAAGGGGATATTACATTGTGGAAACTAGCAACCAACGGAAATAATATTAAAAGATATATACATCTTAAAGCCTAGATGTACAGTAAGGACTAATGACCACACATTCATGAACCCAATACACGTAAAATATAATTCTACACTGTCATTGAGTATCATGGATCAAAGACAACTTAACTTAGACTTAAATATAGATAATCATGTGGTAAAAAGAGTAATCGACAACACCGCATATCCTAAATTAACAGGAGTAATATGGAACAATGCACTAGACCATATAAATGAAACACTCACAACACATCAGCACTCACTACATTACCTACCTACCTCTACCATAACAATAGGATTCTCTACTGTTCTTTTCATAGCGATAGGAACCTTAGTTGCTGTATGTATGTATTAACGGTATAAAAGATTAAAGAGTGTTGTGCGAACTTTTAATGTGACTTATGAAGTGCCTGAAAGAAAAACCCCTAAACCTGTACCTCGACGCACGAGAGATGTGCCCAAAAGAATGAGAAACATGGCGAGAGTCAGCAACAAAAGGATTAGGAGTGTACTAAGTATGCATAAAACTGCAGAGAGGAAAGATGATAAAGACGAGGCTGAATACTTGTCAATGAAGAATCTAGAGTTGAATGATGTAAATGATGTAAATGAACATATTGAGGATATTCCTGTGCCTTTAGCGAGGAATATCGAGCTGAATAATAGAATAAGTGAAGCAATTTTACACAGCCCTACTTTAAGCAGCCCTCAATTGTTGAGGAAACTACCTAGTACCCCGGAGCCGGAGCGATAACCACATCTCGTATTCTCTTTCTCAACCACAGATGCCACCAACATACAAAATACCAAGAGTAAAAAGAACTTTAGTTAAAGTACCAGGAAGTGGAACTGACACACAGTCCACCGAGCCGAAAGAAATAAATATAATCAAAAGGAAAAGAGGTACTGTGCATGTAAATAAAATTAGTACGGATGAATCTGTCAGTAATATTAGGAATAGTAAGAAAAGATTGAGACCGGTAGGAGAGTCAGAAGACTCGGAACTGACAATTATGAAACGTAGAATAGAAGAGGTAAAACGAAATTTGATAATGTTAATAGACTGTAAAAACCGAATAATACATCAAGCTGGTATAACCATCACTCAATTAGAGAAAGAGATCCTCGAACAAAAGAAGCAGAACGAGATATGGAAACGTAGGTTCGCAAGGATGTATGCGCTGTTGCAAACGTATGTGAACGACGAAAGACTGAAAGACATGATATGGGAATGAGAGAGTAACTATGAATATACTTGTACATTAGGCTCACATAGTTATGTTGCAAGTGTATACGCATGCGAATAACTGTGTTGAAGTGAACAAATGAATGACTTAATCAACCAACCATTATAACTACTATATGTATAATCTTTAATTAAAAATTAATTCTGTATTTACATTAATAACTTTTTAACTAATTAATATTTTTCATTTAGCACACTGAAGTGTTTTCAGAAACACTTTCACCTACAATTTAAGATACACATCAACATAATCGGTTGACATCAATTTATTATTATTATTATTATCAGATATATATATATATATATATATATATATATATATATATATATATATATATATATATATATATATATATATATATATTATCATTATTATTTATTTAAAACCCTTAGCAAATTTCAAGTTCAAATATTTGTTTTATCTGCATCCGCCGAAGAATGAATGAATTTTAAAAGGTATTCCCCGATATGCTATGACACAGTCTACGTATCCAGACACACATAAACCTATATACATACAAACATTTTAATTAATTATCACCACACGAATAGTGAAACACATGTTTTACTAACACACAAACGCTCATACACCAAAGACAAGAGGAACAAATAATTATTTTGATTATGCGTTGAATTTGATTTAATATTCATACTTAATTTATTATATATATATATAAATTACATGATGACACACAAATTGGTAATTTGAGTGAAGGAATGAAAAGTTATGTTCGAGTATTCATGTATACCAGTACAACGATTAATTTTGATTCCATATATAACCATTATTAATGATATGATTTATGAATAATTGATGTTATCTCCAATCGACAATGATGAATGCATCAATTTTAGATATATATATATAATATTTTTATTATATATTATTATTATTATTCCTATTATTATTATTATTATTATTATTATTATTATTATTATTATTATTATTATTATTATTACAAATCGAGTGCCAAGAAAATTAAGAAGAGTGAAAGTGAATGATTAATCTAACACCGGATATTGATTTGTGTACAATAGTTTAAATTCTTTGCAGTATATATAAATATTTTTATGTAATAATTTGAAACAGCTGATGATTATAGATATAAATATATACATATATTTATATATAGTATATATATATATATATATATATATATATATATAATATATATATATATATATATATATATGTATATAGTCCCTGTTCGTATTTACGACACGTACAGTAGTCCCTGTTCGTGTTTGCGAAACTTGATTCTATTTTTGGAATAATGACATATATGTATTTATTTATAAATACATACATGTACTGCTTACAAAGGAACTTCTTTATTCATAATACTTGTACAATTATAAGTTTAGATTTTATTTGTCAATTTAAAGTGTAATTCTTTTTGCGTATTATTTTTCCATTCACAAATGGTTTTATATTGTATTATTGATTACCACGCACGAACACACACAAGTGTACGTATGTGTAACATTATAATATTGATAATGCATGTTTTATTTTGTATTATTATTATTATTTTTTTTTACATTTGTTTTTCGTTTTATTTTGCTTTGACTGTAAACCAACAAAAGAAATGGTTTTACAGATGTGTATTAACGTAGATTATGACCTTGATTTAATAATTTGATTTTCTGTTGTCTTCCATTCATATATGTGTAGTTTGAATTCCAGTTGTCATACTGTAGTATTTTGTGTAATTTTATTGATTGATATGTTTCATTATGTATTATTGTTTTTCGTGCGAAAACCCACATAGAATGTACACATTTAGGTTATGTAGGATTATTTCTTATTATTTTGTATTTAATTTGCATAATTTTGATTTTATCATAATACCATTTTATATTTTATTTTGAGAGTGAAGTATGTTTTCGTTGAACTTTATAATGGAATTTATGGTATCGTTGAAATTTATAATGCTCTGCATTTTTCCTCGGAGGAGAGGAGGCATTTTATAAAGTCGCAAACAACCATCATTGGTTAATTGTTTTCACTTTATATTTATACAAAAGCTTGGTAAACTAAACATACTATATTTCGGCTATTTACTTTGAAACGACAAGACAAGTGCCTTAAGCATTATATTTCCTTTTAATGTCTTTAAATGTTTTCATAAGAAACAGAACATCCCCATAATGTAGATGTCCAATGTACAAAGCTCGGATCTTTGTTATTATTATTATTATTATTATTTTTTTTTTTTTTTTTTTTTTTTTTTTTTTTTTTTTTTTTTATTATTAT
>SEYY01021588.1:0-5000 GCA_009176605.1 Armadillidium nasatum
ATATATATATATATATATATATTATATTATATATATATAATATATATATATATATATATATAATATATATATAATATATATATATATATATATATATTATATATATATATATATATATATATATATATATATATATATATATATATATATATATATAATATATATATATATATATATATATATATATATATATATATATATATATATATATATATATATAATATTATAATAATATATATGATACTAAAATAAATTTAAACAATTGAAAAATAAATTTACACGTATATAAAGAAAATTTAAAAAAATATAAATCATTCTTCTTCGTGGAGCAGTGGGTATGGTTCTCGACTCCGAATTGCTTAAAATATCAATTAAAATGACAAGGGTTCGAATACTCTTCAAATGATTTATGACGTCAGAAGTTAGTGTATTAAATTTGTTAGCAAATAGATGGCGTAGCAAATGAAAAGATAGTCAAGTGGTATTTGGTCCACATGGTTCTGCGTTCCCATAGGTGTAACTAAATTTTTAATTTTTTTCGAAAAAAATTGAAAGGCATTTGGTAATTTCATATTTATTATATAAAGGAAAAACACCGGTCTAATTCCTTTCAATATAGAGCGACAAAAAATTCGTTTTTTGCCACTCTATATAGAAAGTAATCAGAAAGGTTTGTTTTTGCAGTGTGCATCTTTGCGCAACGATGTCGTTTATTCTCGTGTCTCTAATTTGGAGTTTTCCGAATTTTTTACATTATGGCTCAGGCTCTCTTGCCATTGCATGACTAAATTTATTTGTTCTGTTTATTTATCTCCTAATTATACTGACTATTCAAAATTCTTCAACTATTTAAACTCTAAAATAGAGCACATTCTTTCTTCATCTCCTTTCACTGAAATCATCATATTAGGTGATTTCAATGTTCACCACCGCCAATGGCTTTCATCCAGTTCTCATGATACAGCTGGTGAACATGCCTTCCGTTTCGCTATACAAAACAACCTTTAGCAGTTGGTGCAGCTCCCTACTCGTATCTCTGATTGACTTGGAGATAAACTCAAAATTCTACCTTTTTCTAACTTCTAATCCTTCTCCTTATACTGTTAAACTCTTTTCTCCTCTGGGTTCCTTCGATCACCTTCTTATCTCTGTATCCTCTTCAATCTCTTCAAGTTAAGTCTTCAGAAGGAAAGACGCCCTTCTATTGAAAGGAAACATTTGTGGCATTTCGGTTCCGAAAGATGGTCGGACTTGCGGTCGTACTTCTTTGATTTTCCGTGGAATAATTAATCTAGAACGCATTACCGATGAGATTCTCTCTGGCATGGAGGCGTAGATACCCTTTTCTTTCTCTTCTACTAAATCTAACAAACCTTGGTTTAACTCTGCATGTTTTCGCGATATCCGTCGCAGGGATGTTGCCTTCAGGGATTTCCGTCGTCTTCAAACTCCAGAAACTTAAGCAACTTGTGTTTCATCCCGGAATCGTGCAAAATCTGTACTTTGTAGCACTAAAAACTATTTTCTCCGTAGAAAATGCAATAATCTTTCTGGTTCCTCTTCTTCAAGTTTCTTTAACGCATTTTGCAATAAATGTCAACTCTAACTTTGCTTCTTCCTCTTTCCCTCCTTTAGTATCTTCCGACGGCATAACTGCTGTTTTACCTTCTTCTAAAGCTGAACTCTTCGCTCAAACTTTTGTCTTTAATTCAACCTTAGACAATTCCGGAGCTATTCTTCCTCTTTCAAACTCATTTATGCCTAAAATTAGAATTTATACTCAAGACGTCATTTCTGCTCTTTCTGAGCTTAATACTAAGAAGTCGTATAGTCCCGATCATATTCCTCCTGTAGTTCTCAATACCTCTGCTTCCGAGCTTGCACCCTACATTGGTAAACTATTTCGTTTTTGTCTTTCTATGTCAACCTTCCCATCTTGCTGGAAATGTGCGCTCATTCAGACTGAGCCGAAGAAGGGGAACCCCTCTCAACCCTCTAACTACCTACCCATTTCTTTGACCTCCGTTCTACCTAAAGCTATTGAATCTATCCTTAACAGGAAGATTAGGAAACATCTCAATTCTTCTAATTTTGTCTCTGATCGTCAGTATAGCTATCGTAAGAAACGCTCTACTGGTGATCTTCTTTCCCTTCTCTCTCGTTCTTGGTCCTCCTCTCTTCGGCATTTTGGTGAACCCTTTGCTAAATCTATCACAAAGCTTTGATTTCTAAACAACCTTCTTTCGGTGTCTATCTTCTCTATAATTTCCTTTCCGGTCGTTCTATAGCAGCTATTGTAGATGGCCACCATTCTTCCTTCAAATCTTTTAATGGTGGTGTTCCTTAGGGTTCTGTCCTATTCCTATGCTGATGACTCCACCCTTCATTACTCCTTTCAGTTTGAAACGTGCCCCACCCAACAGCAGTTGATCTTTCACGTATTTCAAATTGGGGCAGAGAAAGCATGGTTGTTTTCAATGTCTCAAAAACTCAGTTTTTCCATCTCTCCACTCGACACAATCTTCCACACAACAATGATGTCTTCTTCGAAAACACAACTCAAACTTTCATCTTTACTTAATATTCTCGGCGTATCCTTTTCTCGTGATTTTTCTTGAAGAGATGACAATACTTCTCTTTCTAAACAAGCTTCTAAGAGGTTGGGTGTTCTGAGGCGCCTTCAGAATTACTTCATGCCACCCCAGTTGCTAGTTCTGTATGGGGGTGTTGTTCGCCCCTGTATGGAGTATGCTTCGCACATCTGGGGTGGTTTAAGCTGTGGTACTTACTTTTTTTGCAGTGCTGGACGAGAATGTCCGTGGATTTTTTAATTGCAATATATATATATATATATATATATATATATATATATATATATATATATATATATATATATATATATATATATATATATATATATATATATATATATATATATATATATATTATATATATTTTATATTTCCAAGTTTTTATTAGAGTTACACACAGCAATTCAGTTTTTTTATTACTAACTTATAATATTTTATAACTTTCATATTTTTTCTTTATTTTTTAGTGGAGTGGTAGTGTCAGTTTATGCGTACATGATATTTATATGCATATTTCACACACACACATATATATATATATATATATATATATATATATATATATATATATATATATATATATATATATATATATATATATATATATATATATATATATATATATATATATATATATATATATATATATATATATATATATATATATATATATATATATATATATATATATATATATATATATATATATATATATATATATATATATATATATATATATATATATATATATATATATATATATATATATATATATATATATATATATATATATATATATATATATATATATATATATATATATATATATATATATATATATATATATATATATATATGGAGTTATCATTATAAATATAAATTATGATTCCGCATAACTCCTCTTATAGAAAAAAAAAAAAATTCGTAAAATTAATTGACTAAATTTTTTTTTGACAAATGTTTTCAGATGCATCATTTGATGTCACCGAAACGAAAGAATTCTCTTATAAAAAGATGGAGGTTAACAAGAAACAGAAAAAAACCATTACTGAGGACCTCAGTGCTTTGTCTGAGGCGTGACCTTTTGATCACTGAGGATATCAGTACCACACAGCGAAAGTGTTACGAATTTCACTTCACCAACGTATAATCTAGATTTTTATGAAACCTACCCGTTTTTTTTTTTTTTTTTTTTTTTGTTATTAATTCGTTGTCATATCGTAATTTAATAAATACATACAATTTATTCTAGAGAAAATGATTAAAGGTTTTCGCTTAAAGGGGAAGGTCCAATCCAAAAAAAAAAAAAATTATTATTGAAACGTATGAGCTGAAAATTTCGGTGCATTTTTCCTCTCCATTGATTTCTGATGTTTTTCTGAGATTCTAAAGGTGTGTAAGTTATTTGGACCCAATTTTTTTAAAAAAAGGAATAGCAGAGCTGAAAATTTAACTGAATAATCTTAGCCCCAATTTCTTGCATTAGTGAGAACAGAGTTTTGATATCA
This sequence comes from Armadillidium nasatum, assembly GCA_009176605.1. NCBI lineage: Eukaryota > Metazoa > Arthropoda > Malacostraca > Isopoda > Armadillidiidae > Armadillidium > Armadillidium nasatum. The sequence continues at coordinate 4,100 of SEYY01021588.1, forward strand.
CGTCCAGAAAAAAAAGTTATAAGCACTTGAATTTTTTCTTGAAAAAATTTGCCAAAAACCTAACCTTCCGTACAATAAAATTATTTAAAAAAACACTACCTACTAATGTTTTAATTTTTAGATATTATTTAGAAGAGGGACAGGGCTACAACTATTTTTTAGTACATTATTAAATTTGTTTGAAGCGAAATATAGGCATTTATTTTTGAAATTCGTCAAAAAGGGACCATTTTTGAGAGGCTATATCTCGAAACCAACGAAAAGCATTGAATAAAGTATATAGAGAAATTTGTAGCCCCATCTCTCCTCTATACACCCACCAAAAATAAGAAATGTCGTATTTCCAGTTTTTTTTTTTTTTTTTTTTTAATTTTCGACAATTGGTCAGTTTTGGGCTTATAACATTTTTCCTAAAACTCACGGAACAAAACTCTGTTAAAATTCTGAATATATAGTCCAATTGATAGTATTTCATTCATGTTTACGTATGAATAAACCATTCATGCTAAATATAAGAATGGACTGATAATGTCGCTGTCTAATATAAAATGTAAGCACGTGCACTAGTAGAGAGTAGTTGAACATGTATTTCACGATAATTTTAATAGTGTTATCCCCATGCCAATGGATCTGCGGGAACGAAGCCGCATTATATAATTGTATATTTTGATTTGACATGTATATGATTTTGGGTGCAGCAAAAGGCACCTCCGAAGTTAGATAAAGAATTTCTTTAACAATACCTAAAGACCCATAATTTGAAAATGATAAAGTAGATTTCTTCAATTTAAAAATAACAGAAATGGAGCAAGAACTTTCATAACCACCCTGTCTTGATTTATTCAATTGAATCTCAGAAAACATTTTCAACTTCGTGGAAAAAAATTTTTAAATTTTCAAT
>SEYY01021588.1:10000-18029 GCA_009176605.1 Armadillidium nasatum
ATTATTATTATTATTATTATTATTATTATTATTATTATTATTATTATTATTATTATTATTATTATTATTATTATTATTATTATTATTATTATTATTATTATTATTATTATTATTATTATTATTATTATTATATATTATTATTATTATTATTATTATTATTATTATTATTATTTCACAATATCAATGACGGATTTCACTAATATAACCTAATCATGCCATTAATAACCATGCTCAACATGACAAGTTATTAGATACTCACTAACAAATTACGACTTCTCTACATAGACTCAACCAACCAATCATTACCTAGCATTCAAATACGATGCAAATATTTAATATTAAACAGAAAAATAATTGTTTTCATTTTTTTTCTGTGGCGATTTATATTTTTATCATCATTTAAATATTTTAAGCATCTTTATATTAACAGTTGATTATCTTCACTTATATAATGAATGCAGAAGATTTGTCATTATAAACAAAATGATACATTGAACACGATCATGCATCACGTTAAAAGGATATGATTAAACCAACATTCCACCAATTTTGACGGGGAATTATATGCAATGAAGCGTAAATACATACATATTATAGACATATAGGTATGATTAGACCAAAAAAATAATCTTCCTACGGTGTTTTACCCTTAGCAACCTCCTAACCATCCTTAACCAATCATCTTTATTATAACATTTTCTAGGTAACATAACCTAACTTTGACCTATTTTGTCTTGTAACTTCATCTTTCTATAAATTAGACTGTAACTCAGACATTAAGTTTATCTTATCAACCATTCACAGTTACGTTTAACCGGGTTGAGAATATTATTTTTATTATTATTATTATTATTATTATTATTATTATTATTATTATTATTATTATTATTATTATTATTATTATTATTATTATTATTATTATTATTATTATTATTATTATTATTATTATTATTTCATGATATAATAAAGATTTCACTGATATTTACTCAAGGTTTACTCAACATGTACAGTTAATAGATGTACACCAAATAAATTACGTATTCCTGACGTAACCTCAGCTAACCATTCATTACCAACATTGGAGTACGATGCAAATATTTCATATTAAACATGAAAAACATTTATTCTCATGCTTTGTTCTGTTGTGATTTGTATTTTTTAGCATCATTAACTATTTTAAACATTTTTAACATAATCGATTATCTGCAAATATACAACAAATACAGAAAATTCACCATTATAAACAGATTGATGCATTGAACATGAGCATACGTTACGTTGAAATTATATAATTAAACTGATATAGCAATAATTTTTACAGTAATTTATATTTCGACATGAGAGTGTAGCTAAATACAAAGTTAATATTATTTCGACATGTTTCACAAAACATACAAAACGTATTTTATAAATAAAATCCAAAATTCAGCATCATATCTTTATCTTTGTTTCAAAAAACGCACAATATTACATATTTCAAACTAATTTAATTTAATCTTACATCCCTAAGCACACCAACCTAACAACCTAACAAATTTAACCTCAACTGGCCTAACCAATGAAATCAATATGTTTCCCTTACAAATGTAACCTTTCCTGACTTAATCTAACCTAACCGTAGTACAGAATGTCTTCATATCATCATATTATTTTAATAATGTAAACTGTAGCATAAACATTATACTAGTCGTCCATTTTAACAGATATTATTAATGTGACATTAAACTATGTATTCAAGAGAGTGAAGGTAAGTACAAAGTTAATTTTGTTTTGATATATATATATATATATATATATATATATATATATATATATATATATATATATATATATATATATATATATATATATATATATATATATATATATATATATATATATATATATATATATATATATATACTATATATATATATATATATATATATATATATATATATATATATATATATATATATATATATATATATATATATATATATATATATATATATATATATATATATATATATATATATATATATATATATATATATATATATATATTCGGGTATACTGCAGTGGCGGCTCGTGGCTTCTGAAGGAGAGGAGGCACAACAGTAGCCAATACATATATATATATATATATAGCGGTATATATATATATATATATATATATATATATATATATATATATATATATATATATATATATATATATATATATATATATAATAACAATAATAATAATACGTGGCCAAACTCTATAAGAAGCCACCAACGTATCTCAAACAATATGATGCTTACAAGAAAACTAATAACATATTTGGAATCAGCGTTGAAAACTAGTATGGAAAACAGATTAACAACACCTCACTCTACTACAATTTATGTAAGACTAATTAAAAAGGAAAGATTTCTGGCAAGATGTTGCTTACGCATCCTTAATCATCCTAAAATGTGAGGCAAATTTTAATGTTAGAAAATAATTTCTTCGTAACTTATAAAGTATTTTTTTTAGGCTTTTCAGTTTTAAGCCAAATAAAATACTTCATTCGAAAGACAGGAGTTCACCTTACAGAACATATGAAAAAAAGTAAAATGAAATTCCATTAAAATTAAAAAGTTTGGATAAAAATAAAAGGTAAGAAAAAAACAATTGCTTCCGTTCTGAAAAAATATACGTAACGTTTATTTTAAATAAATAGCACAGTTACCATGGAAACGAGGAGGCTTCCAGTATGTTTCTATGGTAACTGTGACATGCATAAACCGTTTAAATAAATATATATATATATATATATATATATATATATATATATATATATATATATATATATATATATATATATATATATATATATATATATATATTATATATATTATAATAAAAAAAATTTTATATTTTACGCATTGTATGAAAAAATGTAAAATTTTAAAATCGGAGTTGCTTAACCTAATTTTTGAATTAAAATGTTATATTTTTATTAAATACTAAAAGAGGCACTGCCTCCCCTGCCTCCCCCCAAAAGCCGCCACTGGTATACTGTCGCTTAAATAAGCCTAACGACAACCGGTTTTACTCTGGGTTCGGCGTATGGTCAAGCGTGAACGTGACTATAGAGGCATACGTTAAGAAAATAGGCGAAGTGTGGCAAATATAAAAGTTTATTTGATATAGTTATATTGAATATTAATGCCCCTCGAAAGTTAATGAATAAGTTATTAGTTTTCCTACCCTCAGTATTGGTAGATTCGGGTATTCATATGTTTGATGCTGTCTGAAAAAAAATGAGTGTTTGTATTGCTCAAGTAAAAGTATGTTCGATAAATGAAATGTATATATGAAGGATGCGTTACGACGAGTGCTGACGAGAACTAGGTCTTTATCATGGAGAATCGGTGGAATATGAAGGGACCCATGATAAACGATATTTAGCTTATGAAGAAATATGGAGTTTACCAAACTTCGGTGTTAAGTATGTCGACCCTTGATATGGGCCGAGTGTAATGGGGTCTAATATATAAGTTCATATGGGTGAAAATTAATAATAATAATAAAATGAAGGAAAAGTTATGACGAGTGTTGGTATGGGTTCGGTCTTTCTCGTGAGAGATAGGCCGAATATGCTGGGAAAACGGGATAAAGGAGATTTAACATGTGCAAAATATGAAGTTTACTATCTTTCGATGTTAAGCATGTCGGCTCTTGATATGGATTAGGAGTAATGAGCTTTAATATTTGTCCAAATGGTTGAAAATTAATAATAATAATAATATTAATAATAATAATAATAATAATAATAATAATAATAATAATAATAATAATAATAATAATAATAATAATAATAATAATGATAATAATGATAATGATAATAATAATAATAATAATAATAATAATAATAATAATAATAATAATAATAATAATAATAATAATAAAAGGTTCTTAAGAATAGGCATAATGCTAGGGCTATGGGGTTTAGACCAGGGTTTGTGTATGTATCAGTCATCAATGTAAAGAAAAAGGGTAAAATGTTAGGGTGTTATGACCTGGAAAGCGGTTTTTATTAGGATGGGAATATATTTCCATCAATCAATGTCAGGAAAAAGGTAAAAGGTTTAGCAAATGTCTACCTAATCTATTAGCTTAGCCTTGTTTTGTGCTCATGCCTATGCTAATTGGCTGAATATCATTAGTATGAACTCTGCTGGAGTGAAGCTCAGATGGACTCGGTTGGTCTTTGTTGGATATTGTCGTAAGTAAATGTTATATATTATATATATATATATATATATATATATATATATATATATATATATATATATATATATATATATATATATATATATATATATATATATATATATATATATATATATATATATATATATATATATATATATATATATATATATATATATATATATATATATATATATATATATATATATATATATATATATATATATATATATATATATATATATATATATATATATATATATATATATATATATATATATATATATATATATATATATATATATATATATATATATATATATATAGTATATATATATATATATATATATATATATATATATATATATATATATATATATATATATATATATATATATATATATATATATATATATATATATATATATATATATTATATATATATATATATATATATATATATATATATATATATATATATATATATATATATATATATATATATATATATATATATTATATATATTACAGGTTTATGTGCTTACATTTGTTTTTTAAAGAAATTCGGTGTCACATTATGTTCATATCACTTATTAAGTATATAAAATAATAGTTTATATGAATGAAATGTTTTTGAAATGTTAATTTTTGTAATGTTTTGTGAAATGTTTAAAATGTTTAGTAAAAAACTTTTTTATCAAAAATTTCTTATTTATTTTAAAGATTAAACGATATTAAAGTCTGACATCTTGTTAATTAGAGGATGACAGATAAAGAGACAGACAAACTGTTAAGTATTTGAGTTTATAGATGAATGTTTGTGTTTGTGCTTGAGAGAGAGTTTCGGCTAAATTGAATGTATTAGAGAATTAGCATGTACTTATTTTGAGTTTGCATGTGTGTGTGTGTGTGTGTGTGTGCGTGTTCGCGCGTGTATGTGTTTGGATTTTTGAGAGTATGCATGTTTAAGTGTCTGCCTTTACAAGCATCTTTAGCTTTCCTCATGTTGATAAGTAAGGTGTCTTAAGGGCTTAGGGTACGAGATACTACTAATGCTACTATTACGTATAACATAATAAAAATAATAATGATTTATGGTATGTGTGTGTAGGTATTTGTATATATTTTTTTTTAAATCACCTCTGGTGGGCAAAGGCCGGAGGCCCACCAAACTTCCACCAGAGTTAGGGGGAAAGACTGAAGCTTGGTCAAATTAAAGGCCGACGTGACCTGATACACGACATTTGAAGGTGTGTAAGTCATAGGAAGTTGGAAAAATAGAAGAAGAGAGTGTATTCCAGACTTTACCAGTACAGTACATGTAGGACAGAGCATAGCAGTTAAGTCTGGGGTCAGAGAGTTGGACAGAGAAAGGATGAGACTGTGTAGAAAGTCGAGTCACACGAGCCCTTCTCAGTGGAGGAGGTATGCGACGGGAGAGCTCAGAAGAGCAGTGTCCATTGTAATAGCGATAGCATAGAGAGAGTGACGCGACAATTCGACGGGCTGAAAGAGATTGAAGAGAGTTAGTAAGAGCAGGAGAGTTGATGAGACGAAATGCCCTAGACTCCACCTTCTCTAGTAGATCTGTATGTGTGGAACCACCCTAGACGTGCGAAGCATATTCCATACAGGGGCGAACAACACCCCTATACAGAGCAAGCAACTGGGGTGGAGTGAAGAAATACTGAAGGCGCCTTAGAACACCTAACCTCTTAGAAGCTTGTTTAGAAAGAGAGGTAATGTGATCTTTCCAAGAAAGATCACGAGAAAAAGAAACACCGAGAACAGATTGAGATCTGAGTTGAGTGTTTTCGAAGAAGATATCATAGTTGTGTGGAAGATTGTGTCGAGTAGAGAGATGGAGGAATTGAGTTTTGGTGGCATTGAAAACAACCCTGTTCTCTCTGCCCCAATTAGAAATACGAGATAGATCAGAGGTCAGCTGCTGCAAGGCAACCCTCCTTGCGTCTAGTAACCGTTGTTGAGAGGGGCGCCTTTCAAATTGAAAAGAGTAATGAAGGGTGGAGCCATCAGCACAGGAGTGGATAGGAGATGAAGTAACAAAGAGAAGGTCATTAATGAAAAGTAGAAAAAGTGTTGGGGATAGGACAGATCTTTGAGGAACAACACTATTAATAGATTTAAAGGAAGAACGGTGGCCATCTACAACTGCTGATATAGAACGGAAAGGAAATTAGAGAAAAGGTCACAGAGAGAAGGATAGATTCCGAAAGAGGGAAGTTTGGAAATCAAAAATTTGTGCCAAACTCTATCGAAAGCTTTCGATATGTCTAGCGCAACAGCAAATGATTCACCGAAATGCCGAACACCGAAGAGCGTTTAACAATCCTTTCTATACAATAATAATAATAGTAATGATGATAATAATAATAATAATAATAATAATAATAATAATAATAATAATAATAATAATAATAATAATAATAATAATAATAATATAATTATTATAATAATAATAATAATAATAATAATAATAATAATAATAATAATAATAATAATAAAAATAATAATAATAATAATAATAATAGTAACAAGAGTAATAATAATAATAATAATGCTAACAAATTAGATTAAATATAAAATAATATTTAGCAAAATATGTTTATTTAGTGAAAAGATATAAAAACAGTTACTATGGAAACATCCTGTGTGTGTGTGTTAGGTGATTATACGTGTGCTTAACAATGTATGCTTATATAATATATATATATATGTTTGCATGTGTTTTTATGGGTGTATGTGCGTTTGTATGTGTGTGTGTTCTTAATAACAATGAAGTGAGGGAGGGATATGAGCAGGGTATGGATAGGGTGATGGGGGGTGCCCTTCGGCCTTTATATATATATATATATATATATAATTAATATATATATATATATATATATATATATATATATATATATTAAAAAAATTAAAATTTCTTTTATTTTATTTTTATTATTTATTTATTTTTTAATTTCTATTTTATTTTTCATTTTTTTTTCATTTCTTATTTTTTTTAAAATTTTGTATGTATGTATGTATGTATGTATGTATGTATGTATGTATGTATGCATGTATGTGTGTGTTTATGTGTGTGCTTGCACATGTCCTTAGCACCCTATACCCATATAAAGAGCCAAATATGGGTGTTTCTACATATGTTAACAGGTTTTGTTAACATATAATAATAATAATAATAATAATAATAATAATAATAATAATAATAATAATAATAAAAATAATAATAATAATAATTTATCTTTTTCCTTTGTCCTGCCACTGATCTCGTTTAAGATTGATCTAGTCTATATTTTTATGTCACTTACCAATTAAGAGTAAAATCTTTAAATTGGTCGGCATTGCGCTTGGATCATTTCTTTGAATTGGTTAAATTATTATTATATTTTAATTATTATTATTATTATTATTATTATTATTATTATTATTATTATTATTATTATTATTATTATTATTATATTAAGAAAAAAGAGCTGCAATGCGTGAGCACCTATACAAATCATGTGTTTGGTGTGTGTGATGTGTGGTTTTTTTTTTTTTAAGAGCCATGAAGTGAGGGAGAGAAATGGACAGGGTAGGGCAGGGTGATGGTAAACCTATTCGCCATTATGCATATATATAAATTATTTATTTATTTTTTATTTGTTTATTTATTTCAGCAAACATTGGTATATATGAATAGCTTATTATAAATTTCACACTTTTTATTGGAGGGCGAAGGCTGGTGAGAGATGGTGTGAGAGTTAGGTGGGGGCTGGGTGGGATGAGGATATGGTGGACCAC
>SEYY01021589.1:2500-5000 GCA_009176605.1 Armadillidium nasatum
AATTCCCTATCTTAAGTTTCTTTACATCAAAACATTAAAATAAAATCAAAATTTTTGTTTTTAAAAAAATATTTTTTTTTTTTTTTTTTTTTTTAAAAAAATAAAAAATGCATTTTTAATTGAAATTTTTTTTTTTTTTTTTTTTTTTTTTTTTTATTTATTATATATATATATATATATATATATATATATATATATATATATATATATATATATATATATATATATATATATATATATATATATATATATATATATATATATATATATATATATATATATATATATATATACAAGGAACATCTAGATACATGCTAGTCAAAGGAAGTTCGGAAAATAAAAAAAGGATGTGTTCCAGACTTTCTCAGTCTTTTAAGCAAAGTTTACATAATAATAATATTATTGTAATAGTATTATAGTAATAGTAATATAGTAAACTTTATTTTAAGCCTCGCGACCTCCCAAAAATCCAAAAACATAATGGTATTAATCTCACAACCTTTTACATACTTCTTTTGCCAGGCAGTTTTCAAATTTAAAAGAGCGTACCGATATATTTATCGTTCTGCTGATTAACAAATATTATACCTAACAGGTGTCAAATTCAAAAATTTAGGTTGAAATATTGATCATGCGGTTTTTAATTTAAAAAATTCATGACAATTATTTTATGAAAGCAAAATAGTTTATTTTTTTAAAATTCTTATTCGAAAATAAATTTAGAAACTACGAACTTGATTCTTTCTAAACTTTATTCACATTGTAATATATAACAAAGGCTATGAAAGATATGAAAAGTTTTCATCGTACACTATGTGTTTTATATTTTTGCGATCTACTGCAACCCTCGTATATGGGATCACGACCCACAGGTTGTTAGATAGGCAAACAGATAAAATGATAAACAGATAGATAAATAGATTGATTGACAGATAGAACAGTATATACATGAGCATATACTCATAAGAAATCCTCCAACAACATAAATTAAATACTTAAGCCTATTAGCGTGCATAAATATTTAAAATTTACCGAGTATTTAAATGTAAGTTAATAATTAATTCATTATAACTGCATTTCTATTCCTGATAACTGGAATCAAATTAATATTATTATTGTAAATATAATTATAATTTATTTTAAGTTTGTATTTAATATAATGATAGAAATGTTTGATTTAAATATTTTAAACTAAGCTAAACAGATGGAATGTAATGATAATGATTAAATTGATAAGCTTGAGTTGAGTATACGTTATCGTTAAGGACTCGTGTTGAAGAGGTTAAAAGTTCAATTTCTGAAGAGATAGTCTTGAGAAGTTCTATTCCTCCATTAAATTAATTCCGGAACAGGTTAAGATCCTTCTCTGACTAATAACAGCTATACATGAATTTCGTTTCGAAGTTTCAACAGCCAAAAACAATGTTTTTTGTTTTTTGTTTTCTTTTGTTTGTTTTTTGTCTATTTTTTAATTTGTTTGTTTCGTTTCTCCTCAGATTTAAAAACAAATTTTATTTTTATTTCCAAATTCTGATGGTACGAAAAAAATGGGAGGAGTATAATACAAAAATGTCGTAAAAATAAACATTGAGAGGACTACCTCGTCAGTGACTAAACAGCGCTGACTCACGCAGTTAATTAAGCTACCAGTCGAAAAGACACGAACAGTTGAACACACATTATGAATTTCGCATGATTAAGTACAGTTATCCAGTTGTAACTACAGTCATCATCTATTTGTAAAAGTACAAGTGAGCACAGAGATGTTTTATATCATGTATGTTACAAAAAGGACAAATATTTGCACAGTAAATCAATTTGTGTAAAAACACAAACTTTTCATAGTTGGTCAGATTTACAGTTGCGTGTGTGTGTGTTTCCTTTGGTAGTGACTCAACTGACTATACACTTTCTCCATTTTTATTTTCATATCTGACAGTTGTCTTCGCGTGTCTAGCCTTGAGGGAAACATTCGTTAAGGCTTGATATATATATATATATATATATATATATATATATATATATATATATATATATATATATATATATATATATATATATATATATATATATATATATATATATATATATATATATATATATGTATGTATGTATTTAACCAATTAAAATAAAAACATTCAAAACAATGAAAAAAAAAATAAAAATAAAAATAAACTTTAAAATAAAATTTTTCATTATATCTCGTATCCTATGTCTTAATATATACACCTTTAAATAAGAGCTCTTTTACCCCCCCCTCCTCCTCCCTGACCTTTAAATTTTTTTTAATCAAATCAACAACTCCAAAAATAGAATTTAATAATACCTGTAAATTTTGTACATTCTGTATTCCCCACGTATAATTGCTACGAAATCATTTCTTTTGAATTTATGTTGTTGGATAGGCAATGTAATTTTAATTACAATTCGCGATGCTCACACAGATTTTAATAACATTCATAATGATTATTTAAACTTAACTTTAATAATGTTCATTAAA
>SEYY01021589.1:10000-17500 GCA_009176605.1 Armadillidium nasatum
TTTGACACTTAAATACAATTATGTGACAATAACTTCGTCACATTCGCATTTCTTCACTCTAAAAGAGAATAATCTTTTTACTAATAACAAACTCAAATTAACAAACACTGTGCAAGTAGATTTAAAATATTTATTGACCAAAAATATTAATAATATTTACGGAATATTAATAAAATATATATATATATATATATATATATATATATATATATATATATATATATATATATATATATATATATATATATATATATATATATATATATATATATATAATATATAATAAATATATAATATATATATATATATATATATATATATATATATATATATATATATATATATATATATATATATATATATATATATATATATATATATATATATATATAATATATATATATATATAGATTTCGGGAGGGTAATGAAGTAAAAAAAAAGTATTATAATTTGTCATTCCTTCTGGTGATTGTTGAGAGTTTCATCGTTGATGAAAGAGATGATTATCTTGATCGAATGTGCATTGTGAACTATCAGCACGGTAATGATCAATACATTAAAAAAATCTTTAACTCATAAAGTAACAAAAACCATTTAAGGCTTACATTTCCCTTTAAGAGACATACACCTAAAATGGAAGTAATTCAGAGTAGCATTTGTTATTTTAAATGTCAATAATACAATTTTGACGATCGATACAATACACCTATAAATACTATAGAGGAGAAATTAGAGAATAAACCTATCTCAACACAAAGCTGATAATCATCAAAACAAAAATTTTCTCTGCTGATTTGTAAGAAGAATAGAATTAATTTTTTGGGAATAACGATGAAAACATTTTTATTTATTTCACTGAAACCGTTTTGTGACAATAAAGGAAATTAAAATTAAAACAATCTTTACAGAAATGCTTTAAATTGATTTCAAATTTTAAAAATCAATGAACATGTAGAATATTTATATTCTTGACTCTTCGTGTGTGGATCTATGTACGAACAGAATATATATATATATATATATATATATATATATATATATATATATATATATATATATATATATATATATATATATATATATATATATATATATATATATATATATATATATATATATATATATATATATATATATATATATATATATATATAGTATATATATATATATATATATATATATATATATATATATATATATATATATATATATATATATATATATATATATATATATATATATATATATATATATATATATATATATATATATATATATATATATATATATATATATATATATATATATATATATATATATATATATATATATATATATATATATATATATATATATATATATATATATATATATATATATATATATATATATATATATATATATATATATATATATATATATATATATATATATATATATATATATATATATATATATATATATATATATATATATAGTGTTGTTGCCTTCGTTGTTACATAAATTTTGGAATTTTAGATTGGTTATATACTATGTAAATGCAGAAAGAATTTATAAGAATTAATTAGTTGATTTTTTCTTCCTTTCTTTAAATTACTTTCCTGGGAGAAAACAGGACAACGTTTTACCATTTTACTTTTTTTAAACTTTTTTTATATTTTGTCTTGGGAGGTGAAAGTAAGCTTTGAAAATGTTCTCCGAATGCTTCTATTATTTCAATTGGTTGTTTAAATATATATATATATATATATATATATATATATATATATATATATATATATATATATATATATATATATATATATATATATATATATATATATATATATATATATATATATATATATATATATATATATATATATATATATATATATATATATATATATATATATATATATATATATATATATATATATATATATATATATATATATATATATATATATATATATATATATATATATATATATATATATATATATATATATATATATATAATATATATATTTTACAATTTCTAGTCTGCTATTGGGAATTTGAACCCTGACCTCTAAGCTGGTTAGACAGTGTGTTTGCATTATCGTGGTACAGAGGTAAAATTTTGTCTTACACTCTTAGAGGTCAGGGTTCGAATCTCCAAAAGCAGACTTGAAATTATATATATATATATATATATATATATATATATATATATATATATATATATATATATATATATATATATATATATATATATATATATATATATATATATATATATATATATATATATATATATATATATATATATATATATATATATATATATATATATATATATATATATAATATATATATATATATATATATATATATATATATATATATATATATATATATATATATATATATAATATATATATATATATATATATATATATATATATATATATATATATATATATATATATATATATATATATATATATATATATATATATATATATATATATATATATATATATATATATATATATATATATATATATATATATATATATATATATATATATATATATATATATATATATATATATATATATATATATATATATATATATATATATATATATATATATATATATATATATATATAATATATATATATATATATATATATATATATATATATATATATATATATATATATATATATATATATATATATATATATATATATATATATATATATATATATATATATATATATATATATATATATATATATATATATATATATATATATATATATATATATATATATATATATATATATATATATATATAATATATATATATATATATATATATATATATATATATATATATATATATATATATATATTATTTTAAATAAATTATCAAATATTAAAAATGACAAATAAAAGTTAGAAATAGCTAACATAAAAACATTTCTCCCATCCTCGTCTCATTTTATTAACGTAATAAAATAATGGAAAATAAATAAACTTAAAAATTATAAATAAAAATTCATTAATAAAAAATATACAATGAAAATGTAATGTAAATTTTCAAATAATATGCTTGTACTAATTAATAAAATAAACACGCGTTTCTTTTTTTTTTTTTAATTTTTTTTCCTTTTATGCAAATTATCAGCGGAATTAAATTTTTAAATAATGCACGTATTAATTAATAAATAAACAGAGGAATTTTCAAATTAAAATGATTCATATCATAACAAACTAATTAGTTTAATTAATCATATAATTGTGGAAAAAATAATCATTTATTATTCAAAGTTTTTTTTTTCTTAAATAAAATTTTCAAACGCTGTAATAAAAATATTTTAAAGCCAGTTGATAAATATTCATATATTTAATTTCTTTGGAAAAATTAATATTATACAAGCTTAATATATATATATATATATATATATATAATATATATATATATATATATAATATATATATATATATATATATATATATATATATATATATATATATATATATATATATATATATATATATATATATATATATATATATATATATATATATATATATATATATATATATATATATATATATATATATATATATATATATATATATATATATATATATATATATATATATATATATATATATATATATATATATATATATATATATACTATTGATCTGTTCAAAGAAGGATAGTAATCAAAGTTAGTTGGGAAAAACTTTTTGAACCTTTTCCCAATTTTGCAGTTAAAAACTGTGAAAAACAGGAAAAAACCTCAAAGATAAAGTTAGAGCAACTTTTACTTTTCAAATATGGGTTCCATTTTACACTAGGGGTGTTTTTATTACTACTTGTCTGCTACGTTTAATTAGAGACTAAATGTTAGTTCCATACCTCCTCCTATAAGGAGTGCTTGTACAACTTGTATTTCTGGATAGGCTTGTCCTAGTTCTATCTCGAGAGTGAACAATTATGTTCACTCTAACATCTAACATCTAACATCTAACATCCTAAGTTTGGAACTTTATTTTTTCTTTCTTTCCGAACTTTTTATCTTTTGCAAGCTTTCATATCTATCTCTGATCGGGAGCATAGGTCAAGTTTTTCATCAATATCAAAGGATTCTTAATTGACCTCTGAACTATTCCAATTGAAATTTAATGCTTCAGTTATTTTTTAAAATGAAAAAAAAAAAAAAATTATCCTAAAAAAAAAAAAAAAAAAAAATTTTATTATTTGACAAAGAGTGACAAGACCATCATTTCGTTCAATATCATATTTTATTCCACTGAAAATAAATAAATAAATATTATATATATATATATATATATATATATATATATATATATATATATATATATATATATATATATATATATATATATATATATATATATATATATATATATATATATATATATATATATATATATATATATATATATATATATATATATAATATATATATATATATATATATATATATATATATATATATATATATATATATATATATATATATATATATATATATATATATATATATATATATATATATATATATATATATATATATATATATATATATATATATATATATATATATATATATAATATATATATATATATATATTAGGGGATGGATGGAATTATCGGTAATCGGTATCGGTATCGGCAAGTATCGGCATATTTTCCGATACTGTATCGGTATCGGTATCGGTATCGACCTTTTCAGTATCGGTATCGGTATCGGCAATTTTTTGGATAAGAGTAAAGCATCGGTATTGGTAGTAGTATCGGCAAGTATCAGCATATTTTTAGGTATCGGTATCGGCATCGGTATCGGTATCGGTAAAATTTTTGGTTATCGTCCATCCCTAATATATATATATATATATATATATATATATATATATATATATATATATATATATATATATATATATATATATATATATATAGTAAATAACATTAACATTCTTGGTCTTAACATAAACAATAAACTGTCTTGGAAACCTCATATCACAATGGTTGCTAAAGCGGCCTCTAAAAAGCTGGGAATTCTGTTCAGGTTGCGAGAATTTTTTTCCTTCTGAACAGTTACTCCAAATATAAAAGGGTTATATTCGCCCTTGTATGGAGTACTGTCCTCACATTTGGGGGGGCTCAGGCTCCTCCTCTCTTCTGGATAGGGTTGAGTCTAAAGCTAAGAGATTAATAAACTGTCCCCTACTTTCTAATTCTCTTGACCCACTATCTCTGCGACGTGACGTTGGCGCACTATCCCTTTTCTATAGGTACTACAATGGAAGGTGACTCGAGGGAACTGGCCTCTCGCATTCCTCCACCGTTGCGTCGTCCTCGTTGCACAAGGGGTGCCCTGCTTTCGCACCAGTTTTGTGTGGATGTAGGAAACCCCAGGCTGGCCGTTGTGGTGCCTCTTCTTTCCAGCCACCTCTGTTCTGTGGAACTCTCTACCATCATCTATTTTTCCTCTTGTATTTAATCTTCCTCTCTTCAAGGCTTCCGTCTGGGCCCACCTGAGGGATGTGCGTTAGGTCTGTGTTTGAATGTTTTTTTTTTATTATGTGTGTGCCCCCTCCTTGAAAAGGGCTATGCCCGGAGTGGCAGTGTTCTGTAAAAGAAAAGAAAAAATATATTTATATATATATATATATATATATATATATATATATATATATATATATATATATATATATATATATATATATATATATATATATATATATATATATATATATATATAGCATATATATATATATATATATATATATATATATATATATATATATATATATATATATATATATATATATATATATATATATATATATATATCTTTTTTCTTTTTTCTTTCACCAAGCTCCTGTAGGCGCAGAGCGCCTGTCAGTAAAGAAAAGAAAGAAAGAAAGAAAGAAAGAAAGAATATATATATATATATATATATATATATATATATATATATATATATATATATATATATATATATATAATATATATATATATATATATATATATATATATATATATATATATATATATATATATATATATATATATATATATATATATATATATATATATATATATATATATATATATATATATATATATATATATATATATATATATATATATATATATATATATATATATATATATATATATATATATATATATATATATATATATATATATATATATATATATATATATATATATATATATATATATATATATATATATATATATATATATATATATATATATATATATATATAATATATATATATATATATATATATATATATATATATATATATATATATATATATATATATATATATATATATATATATATATATATATATATATATATATATATATATATATATATATATATATATATATATATATATATATATATATATATATATATATATATATATATATATATATACTCTTAAACATGAATGAAAAATTTACAAGCTTACAAAAATAGATCGATAACCCCAAATATATCTCTAGAAAAATCTATCTTTCTTTATAAAGAAAGCTTAATTTTTCCTGGCAAATGTAATTCCCTTTGAGTTTTTTCATTGCTTCTTTTTACAAATAAATCGCATATGGCGTCGGTTTTTGATTTGAAATTTCGCAATTTCTTTTCTTCAAATGGACAAAAATACATACTTTCCTATACATATATATATATATATATATATATATATATATATATATATATATATATATATATATATATATATATATATATATATATATATATATATATATATATATATATATATATAATATATATATATATATATATATATATATATATATATATATATATATATATATATATATATATATATATATATATATATATATATATATATATATATATATATATATATATATATATAATATATATATATATTATATATATGGGAAGAAGAAAAGAATTCCTTTTAGTTGATTTAATAATAATACAATAGTTTACTCTAAAAATTGAAATTTCTTTTAGATCGAGAAAGAAAACGTAATATCTTCTCGGTTGGTAAACTCGGTTCGAATTTTCCAAGGGGTTTCTCAGCTTTGCCTGTTTTTCTTAAAGACGAAGAGAGAGATGTAGACATGAGTGAAGAGTTCTTCAAGAATGTGTCTGTCTTTTTTTGCTTGTTGATCAGTTGTGCTGGACTGTTTTCTTCTTAGTCTTTCCAGTTCTAGTCTTCTGTGATTTATGTTTAGGGATACCGGAAGATTATTGATATATATATAATATATATATATATATATATATATATATATATTATATATATATATATATATATATATATATATATATATATATATATATATAATATATATATATATATATATATATATATATATATATATATATATATATATATATTTTGAAAATTATCGCAAAAATATCGATGATAATTTTTCACAGATTTATTA
>SEYY01021589.1:22500-25000 GCA_009176605.1 Armadillidium nasatum
TATCATTATAACTACTATTTTTATTATTATTACTAAATTATTGTTACATTATTATTATTATTATTATTATTATTATTATTATAATTATTATTATTATTATTATTATGTTTTATTATTATTATATTATTATTATTAATATTATTATCATTATTATTATTATTTATTATTATTATTATTATTATATATTATTATTATTATTATTATTATTATTATTATTATTATTATTATTATTATTATTATAATTATTATTATTCAATATATATATTTGCATTTATTTTCTATATTCGCCATTTTAGTATTCACTCTTTAATAATAAAATTAAAAAAATTATTTAACTTCCAAACTTTGTGGCTCAATGGAAACCAATGTGTATCCCCTTAGAAGTCTCTTTTCAGAGAATTGTACAGTCACTAATTACTATTATCATTATTAGTAGTACAGGACCTACTAAATATTGTATTTATAATGTACTGTACGTTTAATGAATAAAGAATTTTGAATTTTGAATTTTGAATTATTATTATTATATTATTTTTATTATTATTATTATTATTATATATTATTGTTATTATTATTATTATTATTATTATTATTATTTTTATTATTATTATTATTATTATTATTATTATATATTATTATTATTATTATAAAATTAATTATATTATTATTATTATTATTATTATTATTATTATAATTATTAATATTATAATATTATTAAAAATAATGCAATTTCTTCAATTTTAATTTTATTAATTAAACTGTTATTAAAAGTGTTATTTTATGTTTCTAATATGAAGTCATTAAATATTTCTTCTTCACATTTACGCAAATAAATTTTCTTCATCAATTTTTATTTTTATTTTTATCTATTTTTTTAAATATTTTTTTTTAAATATAAAAATTACATCTCTTTGTATTCGAAAAGTTGGGATAAAAAATTAGAACTTATCTCTTTATTTTGATGGTCTCACTGATTACTTTCAAAGAACATTATTAAAGTTAAGGTAAAAAATAATGATGGTTTGTCAAGATTTTTCTTCAGGAAGATCGTTCCCCATTTTCTTCTTTCTCTTTATTTTTTGCATTTTATTTCTATTTTTCTTTTATTAATAAAGAAAGAAGAATGTTTGAAAAGTGAAAGTTTTTTTCAAACATTTTTACTTTCTTTTCAGATATCTCTCAAGGGGGAAATAAAATTTCCATAACTAAATCTGTTAATATTTTCCTTTCAGAACAGGATATATATATATATATATATATATATATATATATATATATATATATATATATATATATATATATATATATATATATATATATATATATATATATATATATATATATATATATATATAATATATAATAAAAAAAATTTAAATTAAAAAAAAAAAAAAAAAAAAAAAAAAAAAAAAAAAAAAAAAAAGTTATTATGGTTACGAAGATATTGTTATCGCAATTACTTGAAGAAGATATTGATAAAATAAAAGCCAATTTTACTCTATCATTATTCTTAGAGGTTCATTTCTGAGAATAACAATTTATTCTATTAATATTCTTAGAATTTCAATTCTTAGTAGAAAGACAGTAGGGAATAGGGAGTCAATCTGCACTCTTTTATTATTTTTCTTGTTCATCACATTTTTTTAAAATAAATTATTATTATTATTATTATTATTATTATTATTATTATTATTATTATTATTATTATTATTATTATTATTATTATTATTATTATTATTTTAATTATTTTTATTATTATTTAATTAAGCAGAATTTTACCTTTTTTTATAATTATTTAAAAAATTTCTATTTCTCATCTGGGTACATTTTAATGAGTCATCAATTGGAATCATGAGAAAAAAAAAAAAAATACAAATTTTTGATTCAAAGCACTGAAGTCTCTATTGAAAAGAATTACTTCAAACCTGTGTCAATATTCGTCGTTATTATTATTATTATTATTATTATTATTATTATTATTATTATTATTATTATTATTATTATTATTATTATTATTATTATTATTATTATTATTATTATTATTATTATTATTATTATTATTATTATTATTATTATTATTATTATTATTATTATTATTATTATTATTATTATTATTATTATTATTATTTATTATTATTATTATTATTATTATTATTAATTATTAAGTATTATTATTATTATTATTAATTAATATTATATTTTTTTAATTATGATTTTAATTACTGTAATTATATATTATTATATTATTATTATTATTATTATTATTATTATTATTATTATTATTATTATTATTATTATTATTATTATTAGTAGTAGTAGTAGTAGTAGTACTTTAATTATTTTTATTTTCATCTGAAGTTTTTATATATATATATATATATATATATATATATATATATATATATATATATATATATATATATATATATATATATATATATATATATATATATATATATATATATATATATATATATATATATATATATATATATATATA
>SEYY01021589.1:30000-32500 GCA_009176605.1 Armadillidium nasatum
AAATACGAACATATCGCTTTATGACATTGCTAAAAATTTTATAAGTTTGTTCCTCTTTAAACAAAGATAGAATAATTTTTTTTCATTTTTTTTTCTGTTCATATTCGAATATGTCAAGGCATATAATCTTCCAGTATTTGAACTCAATGACAAGAAAAACTTATGATAGGACAAATAAAATCGACTTTATATGTGTATATTATATATATATATATATATATATATATATATATATATATATATATATATATATATATATATATATATATATATATATATATATATATATATATATATATATATATATATATATATATATATATATATATAGCGCATTTCATATATTATTTATATACAGGTATATGCTTCCTTGGGTTCCCTCTCAGATAAATATATAATTTATTAATTTAATTATTTCTTTGATTTATCTTTCTCTTTGATATGTGAAAGGGCAATAACTAAAATTATATATTAATTATAATTGTTTATTTACTTTATTCATTAGTCTGTGGATGATATTAAGTTGAGTTGAAAGTTTGTCAATAAAAAGAAATGCTGCCAGCTATGCTTACATCCAGCTTTAGCAAATTATATATTTGTGTGTGTGTTTATATATATATAATATATATATATATATATATATATATATATATATATATATATATATATATATATATATATATATATATATATATATATATATATATATATATATATATATATATATATATATATATATATATATATATATATATATATATATATATATATATATATATATATTATATATATATATTATATATATATATATATATATATATATATATATATATATATATATATATATATATATATATATATATATATATATATATATATATATATATATATATAGTATATTATATATATATATATATATATATATATATATATATATATATATATATATATATATATATATATATATATATATATATATATATATATATATATATATATATATATAATATATATATATATATATATATATATATAATATATATATATATATATATATATATATATATATATATATATATATATATATATATATATATATATATATATATATATATATATATATATATATATATAATATATATATATATATATTATAATATATATACATTAGAAACAGCTTTAAAATGACAGTAGAAAATTAAATGAGAAAGCAATATTCTAATATGATTCTGAACAAGTTTTGGTAAGAAAGGAAATCAATGAGACTCTTATTGAATAAGGGGAAACATTATCAAACGATTTTCGCACTTATTTACTCTTAATACAAAGGTCAAATTTCATTTTATTTTCTAAACTTTGAGGCATTTTGAAAGACAATATTAATATTCACTATTATTTATTTATTTATTTATTTATTTATTTAATTTGTTTATTTTTTTTTATTTTTTTTTTTTTTTTATTTTTTAATTTTTTAATTATAAATTAAGTTTTAAATATATTTTCCTTCTCTTGCCTTAAGGTTTGATTTTTTTTTTTGGCTTTTAATAATTTTTTTCTAATTGAAAATATACATTTTGGTTTTCTAGTATTAATTATCTATTTTGATTTTCTTTTTGATTTTCCCTGTTTTATAAAAATTAATTCAATTAATTTTTGAAATCAGTCCGAAACGTCCGGCCTCTTTGAAGCTATTTTAGAAAGAAGTAATGTGATTCTTAAAGAAAAATCACGAGAAAAAGAAACTCCAAATATATTGAAGGACTGATGAAGACTTGAGTAGCGTGTTTTCGAAGTAGATGTCATAGTAGTGTCGAAGGTTGTGTCGAGTAGAAGGAATTGAATTTTTGGGGAATTGAAAACGACCTTGTTCTCTCTGCCTTAATTTAAATTACGTGAAAGATCAGAGGTCAGTTACTCCAAGATCACCCTTCTGGCTACAATTAACTGCTGTTACGAGGAGGGTATTTCAAGTTGGAAGGAATAATAAAAGGTGAAGTCACCGGCATTGGAGTAGATAGGTGATGAAGTAATAGAGAGAAGGTCAGTAATAAATTGTAGAAAAAGAGTTGGGGATAGAACAGATCCCTATTTCTAGATTTAATGGAAGAACGGTGGCCTTCTACAATACTTGCTGTAAAACGACCAGAAAGGAAATCAGAGAAGTTACAGAAAGAAGGATAGATTCCAAAATAGGGAAGTTCGGAAAACAAAGCTTTGTACCAGACTCTATCAAAGGCTTTCGATATGTCCACCGCCACAGCGAAAGACTCACCGAAACACCGAAGAACGGAGGACCAAGAGTCGGATAGAAGAGAAATAAGATCACCAGTAACCAGTAGAGCTTTCTTTACGAAAGCCATGCTGTCGATCAAAGATAAGATTAGTTAGAAGGTTGAGAGGAGTTCCACTTCTTGAGCATACGCTGAATAAATACACTTTTCCAGCAAGAAAGGAAGGTCGAAGTAGAGAGACAGAGAATAGTTAACCAAGGATGGTTACA
>SEYY01021590.1:0-18309 GCA_009176605.1 Armadillidium nasatum
ATATATATATATTATATATATATTATATATATATATATATATATATATATATATATATAAAATATATATTATATA
Organism: Armadillidium nasatum; assembly: GCA_009176605.1. Classification (NCBI taxonomy): domain Eukaryota; kingdom Metazoa; phylum Arthropoda; class Malacostraca; order Isopoda; family Armadillidiidae; genus Armadillidium; species Armadillidium nasatum. The sequence goes on from SEYY01021590.1 coordinate 76, forward strand.
TATATATATATATATATATATATATATATAATATATATATATATATATATATATATATATATATATATATTATATATATATATATATATATATATATATATATATATATATATATATATATATATATAGTATATATATATATATATAATATATATATATTATATATATATATATATATATATATATATATATATATATATATATACAGTGAGGATCGGATGTCATATTTTCTAAGTTGTGCTTCTGTTTGCCTCGCTCCATTTTTCAACTGTGTAGGTTATATCCTTGCTTGATGTTGATTTTTTCAAATGGTGATTAACTGTATTATCTATATTGTAGCTGCCTTTGTCTCTGTTGAAATTCGGTCTGTTTTTAATCAAGAAAGATTCGTAGAATTTTTTATAATTTTGGTTATTGATGTATTTAATAACTTTGAGTTTATTTTGTTTGATTAGGTGATCTTTTGCTTCCATATGTGCAACTAATGGCGATGTTCTATTGAAGGTCCGTAAATTATAGGAGTGTTGGTAATTTTCTTCTGATGAGGTCTCCTGTTTCACCAAAGTAGCATTCTTCGCAAGTTTCACATGGAATACCGTATATTCCTGACTGGGTATTTTTATTAATTCTTGGTTTTAATTGTTTTTTTTTTAGCGTATTGTTATATTTAGTTATTATATTTAGGTTATCGATTTTTAAGTTTAAATGAGAATTTAATACTAATGTGTTTTTTTGATTAATAAATTTTTTGTTATTGCTCTTTAAATTATTTTCCTTATTTATATGCATTTTTTTTGGCTCTGTTTTATGCTTTTGTAAATAATGTTAATAGGGTATGTTAGTTTTTTGGAAGTTTCTATGATTGATTTAATTTCGGCATCTAGTTTATTTTTGCTGCATATTCTTAGGGCTCTTTAATATCAATGTGATGATGACACTCATTTTTACTTTTCGGTTATGGTTATAAGTGTGTATAATTTTTCACACTATAATAGTGTGTATATATATATATAATATATATAATATATATATATATATATATTATATATATATATATATATATATATATATATATATATATATATAATATATATATATATATATATATATATATATATATATATATATATATATATATATGGCATGTCATATATTTTGTAATTTATATATATATATATATATATATATATATATATATATATATATATATATATATATATATATATATATATATATATATATATATATATATATATATATATATATATATATATATATATATATATATTATATATATATATATATATATATATATATATATATATATATATATATATATATATATGATAGAGGCTAATAATGAAGTATTTCTTAAAATGAATGAAGGCTATTTTTTCTCTCGTAAACTTTGACAATTTAATGAAAATGTTTAGGACTACACTTAAATAGATACTCAGTGTAAAGGAAATGAGTTATTCGTCAGTCTGGTTTTTTTCGAATCTCGTCCTTTACTATAACAATAATAATTATCGTTCAATGAGCGGCGAAGTTGTCGTGCAAGAGGCCGCGGAGACGTAGTCGCAGACGAGCCCAAATAAGAGGAGCGGAGAGGCTAACACGTCTTCTTCGTCTTTGCGACTCTGCACCTATGTAACTATTGGGAATAATCAGGCCGGTGGCGATTCTAAGACATAAATAAATAATGTGCCCAATAATTTCTTTACCAAATTTAGTTCAGACATTTATTACATTAAAATCACCAGAAAAAAGCAATTAGCTCGAAATTTCACACATACACCAATATATATATAATATATATATATATATATATATATATATATATATATATATATATATATATATATATATATATATATATATATATATATATATATATATTATATATATATATATATATATATATATATATATATATATATATATATATATATATATATATATATATATATATATATATATATATATATATATATATATATATATATATATATATATATATATATATATATATATATATATATATATATATATATATATATATATATATATATATATATATATATATATATATATATATATATATATATATATATATATATATATATATATATATATATATATATATATATATAGGGAAAGAAAATGAAGGAGATAACGCGTGACCACTAGTTAAAATAAGCTCTTTCCACAAAAGAGATCTGTGAATGTGAAGGCTATGCATGAATTTTTTTTTTTTTTTTATTTATTTTTTTTGAAATAAGAGCTTCAAGCATTGTTACGTGGGGTTTGATTATTGTTCGACTGATCAAAGTCATGAAGGGTAAAATTTCTAAACGGATGTCTACCGCAATTGTCCTAAGGTTGTTTGTTAACTGTTGTAATGGAAAAATAGCTTTCAAAAAAATGGAATTTTCTTAATATTAAAGAGTTCCAGTAATGTTCTATGATGAGTAACAATGGGCAAAGTTGTAGGAGTAAGTATTTAAAGAATCTCCAGAGGTCATATTAGATAAATGCACCGATTCACCTAAACTTACGCGCACAAAGCTACAATTATAGATTATTCAGGTTTAAGGCTTGTCAGGAAAAGAAATAAAGAAGGGACAGACACTAGCATTTTGGGTAGAGATGAAGAGTCATTGAAAAGATGAAATCACCATCTCGTACACAGAATAGCGATTCTATGGCTGTGTATATTTGAATATGAAATAGCAATATTCTGCTAACTAGTCAGTATAGTACCTCGATCAATATCATAATTTTGTTTTTTTAAGCAGTTATCACTGAGGTGTGAAATAATAAGTGTTAAAAATAATCCATACAATCACCACTAAACGCTAATTTCGCCTGTGAGAACAGACCCAAGCTTTAGGGCACGTCCACACAGAACGTAAGCTCAGTCGATGATTGTGAATTCAATTTCATAGCATTTTAAATCTAGCGGCTACACCGAGTCGATAACACGCCACTACGCTATGAATTAAATCTATTAATTGTAATGATTATAAAATAGACACAATGGGGCTGATTCTGAACCCACTCACGATCAACGGCTTGACTTAACGTTAGATGTAAGTTTGACCTTAAAGCGATGGAAATTAAATTTGTAGGAACACAGATGGATGAGAATTCCACTGAACGGAGATGTCCGTAAAAAAGGAAGAACTACAATGAACAAGCATGAAGTTGCCAATGTTCTCAGACAAGTTCCTCTTATGCAAAGAGGACGTTGTAAAGGTGGAAGTATTTCAAGTTATCAATTCCCTCGAGCAATTCTTTCTGTAATGCCTAAAAAAAAATATCAACAATATCTCGTGGCAAAGATGGAGGGTCAAATAAACAGGAACGAAAGAAACAGTTTATAAGCCTTTTGGCTCATGGCTTGAAATTATTCAAAAGACAGGTGAAATCTGAACCCTCCCCAAATAAAGGCGAATAAGATTCTTGAATAGTTGGGAATAGTTGAGGAAAAGAAAATTCTTGCAATCTCGCAGAAGTTCAGTTTTTAAAGAGTTGAATTTCAAAAGCTTGAGGTGACCCAAGTGGGAAATTTTATCCAGAATAGAAAGAATAGAATCGGAAAGATTAAGAAGAAAGGCGAACCTGGATGAAAAATCAGGGAGAAGATCTGAAGATTGGATGAATGGAGGATCAAGTCACTGGTATGTAAATGAATAGCTAAGCAGGTAAAATCATTAATGAATAATAGGTAGAGGGTTAGAGATAATAGAATTCTAAAGAACATCACTTTTGAACAGGAAGGAAGAAGTAGTGGCACAATTAGCAACAACAAATATGGAATGATTTGAAAGACATATAAACAAAGGGGGAGGAAACGCAATTCTCACATGAAGGCGGAGAGTATGCCATACCTAGACAAATGTCTTGAATACGTTAAGCGGCAAACACAAGACTCCGAATAATCACTAAGCGCAGTAGACTATAAATGTATGCGATAAGAAAGTACATGACCAGTAGATCTCTAGCTTTAAAAGTCAAACTGATATTCGGAAAGATTGGAATGAGATTCAAATTGATCCAGTGTGTCTACTGTCTAAACTTGAATTTGTGTGAGATGGATCTCTAAGAATTTTCGTAGAATTCGACATCACAGGTGAATAATAATCATATATAATAATAATAATAATATATAATAATAATAATAATAATAATAATAATAATAATAATATTGTATATAATAATAATAATAATAATAATAATAAATAATAAATTTTTTAAATTTTTTTTTAATTTTTTTTATAAAATAAAATTTTTTTTAAATATTTAAGTCGCAAAGGGAAAAGCGAATTTAGGTAAGATTTATTAAAGAAATTAGCTTAAAAAAAATTTAATAACGAAAAAATTATTCATCATGGATATTCCAGATATAAAATAAATTTAGTTTTTAATGCTAATCCTTTCATTAAGTAAAATAGGAAAGACATGTAGTACAACTAATATATTAAACTAATCACAAGAGATCGCTGAAATAGAATGTGGAGTCTCTCAAGGTAGCATCCCCAGTCTTCCTCACTCCCCCCAAAAAATGATGTAGAATCTTTTTATGGAATGGCCTCTACCGTTAAGTTATTTTATTTTTCTATGCAGTTGATTATGTATTTTGGTTCTCTGATTCAAATCTTAAGGTTTCTCTTGAAACAATTAAAGAACTTAATATTTATTAACGATATTATCAAAGATTTGTGGTTTAAAAATCTCGGCTATTACAACCAATTATGTCAACACAACAAGTCATCTAATTGATTCCCCTCACGTATTAAGTAAGGCATGGAAAAGAATTCAAATACAAATCTTTATATATAATAAATTAGGAGTTATATTTTGAAAGTAGTTAGCTTCGAATTTAAATGCTAAATATAATAAAATTGGTTGAAACTCTCTCGGTATAAGTACACGTAAAATTTTTGAAAACTAAGAAATATAGCTCAGATAAAAGAATTACATTGATTCTTTATTATTATTATTATTATTTTATTATTATTATATATATATATATATATATATATATATATATATATATATAATATATATATATATATATATATATATATATATATATATATATATGCAATAGTCTCGTGGTCAAGAATATATTTACTTTTGACGTCCTCTCAAAGATCAATATACAATCATTGGTCGCTAATAAAACAATAAAATCAGACTAACTGTTTGAGATCTTTGTTATAGAAATAAGAACTTCTTAGCAGCTGAAACTTTTAATGACATAAAAAATAAAAGAAAATGCATGGACAGCAATTTATGGTGGAAGAGCAAAAATTTTTACATTTAGTCATCTAACGTTTTTTTTTTTTTTTTTTTTTTTTTTTTTTTTTTTTTACTAAATATTACACGCATGATTTTATTTTTAAGTCAAATGACTTTACTTATAAAGGTAGATTACAAAAATTCAACAAAGGCTTAACATTTTCTCAAGTAACTGTTGTTGCCAGCAAAGTTATAATTTTAATTTAATAAAGATTTCTTTCATTGTAGTTTATAAGTCACATCTAATTAAGTAATAAAGGTCCAATAATACTTAAACAAATTTTTAGAGAAAATTCCTCTGTTTCAAACTCTTACTTGTAATGCCAATATTATGGATGTTACTCAAAAGAATGGATTCGTAGGTTGTGATTTTAGAAATTTGGAATATTCACTTTAAATGAACTTTTCTTATAACGCTGTTTTTAGCATAATTATATAGGCAATATAAAGTTCCTTCATATTTAAATCAAAACCTCACAACAATGTTGTCATTATTACAATTTTCTACCTTTTTCAATGACAAAAAATGATTTGTAAACTCATTAACAAAATTACTGTTAATTAATGAGCTGAAATAAGAAGACTGCCTGACGTATATTTTTATTTGCTGGCTGGGATTGTGGAAAGAACACTGCATGGTGAAATAGAAGCATTAGCAAAGGATTGGTCTGTTATGTACGTGCTACTTTAAAGTATAATGAAACGCCCTTAATATGTTAAGAATAAAGATGTGCGACTTACGCATGACAAATTGAAACAGCATAGAGGCCTATTGTCAGTTGTTAAACCTCTGTTTTAGATTGGTCTACTATGTACGAGCAAGGTAGATGAGAAAATTGAATTGGTTAGACTTTTTCACTGACTTTTATTTGTAGTAATTTACCTTTTGAGGAAACTCCAAACAAAGTACATAATTGTTCAAGAAGACACTTTCATTATTTGACCCGTTTTTATTCATCAGAGAAAAATGCAGAAAATTTGTTTTATTAACTTTAAAAGAATATAATTTCTTGATTAAATCTTTTCAGAATCTTTACGCTTTAAATTTTTGGGCACATTAAATTTAAACAAATATTCAACTATATATATTAGCAAAACAATTGCAAGAAAAACAATAATTTCAGAACATGCTACTTATTACTGGACTCGATCACAGTCTCTAACAAATTAGGCAGAATCCTAGTTATGATATGTAACGACTGGCCAAGTCCTCAAGTACCCGGATCCAAATCCCTGACATGGTATATATATATATATATATATATATATATATATATATATATATATATATATATATATATATATATATATATATATATATATATATATATATATATATATATATGTAAAAGGTAGCTCCTTATTAAATGATAACATCTATTCTATTGCATGCCTAAATAATTTCATTGTATGTAGCTATATAGTCCGGCAATAATATTAATTGCAGTAGAAAAAAAAATTGGAACAAATTAAAATGGTCTACAGCCAAATGCTTCTTAAGCGATATTGTAAACTTTGACTATTTCTGGATCACTAATAACGAAATAAGAATTGAAATTCTTCATTAGATCATTTTCAAGATACAGTACCGTGGGATTACTAGTACTAAAAGTACAAAATTCAAGAGCGTCGTAAACCACTCACAGTCTTTCAGTAATGTTTCAATCGATCTTTGTAAGTAGAGATAAAATGAAAATATCAATTTGATAACATTTTACATACTTTAGAATAAATATTTAACAATTAAAACCGACTTTTAAATCGCATAGGCGTTTTATAAATTTAGTCCCTATGTCATACGCTAATTTTTTTTTCATATTAGGCTTTCACAATAATGTAAAAAGATTTTGTGTATCTATAACATAATTTGATGACCGCACTAAACACTGATTTACGATCCATGTAACTGGAGGCTCTTCACAGATTCATAAAAGAAGAGTTTTAAAGACGATTTGCTACAAGAAGAAAGGAACGCGTTTTGGGGGTGCCACATTCTGTCTAAAAGTCGTTAATTACGGCAACTTCACAACAGTGCTATATCCTCAGACCTAAACGACAATGGGATCGTGCCGTCTTCTAGCCGAAGGGTATTAATCGGATAGGAGAAGCCATTTTCGAATTCAGATACATATTTTCACGCGTTTTCGAGCAAGGTCGGAGTCGAAATCGAAGTCTCAACCAAAATTATTATTATTATTAAGTGATCTATATTAAATATATATATATATATATATATATATATATATATATATATATATATATATATATATATATATATATATATATATATATATATATATATATATATATATATATATATATATATATATAGGGTGGTGTTTAACACCAAAGGGCACAGCTATATCAACGCAACATACATTCGAGCGTGCGTAATATATATTATTATTATTATTTATATTAATTATTATTAATTATTCTTAATAATAATAATAATAATAATAATAATAATAAACTGACTTTTTTATTATTAATTATATATATATATATATATATATATATATATATATATATATATATATATATATATATATATATATATATATATATATATATATATATATATATATATATATATATATATATATATATATATATATATAACCCTACTGTCACCTCCCATCCCCTCCGTCATACGCAGTCGTAACCACTAGAGGATTAGGGTATTTAAATTTCTGACCATAAAGAAGTTCATTTAATTTTTGGAAATTAAAGAAAAGAAATAGTATATATATATATATATATATATATATATATATATATATATATATATATATATATATATATATATATATATATATATATATATATATATATATATATATATATATATATATATATATATATATATATATATATATATATATATATATATATATATATATATATATATATATATATATATATATATATATATATATATATATATATATATATATATATATATATATATATATATATATATATATATATATATATATATATATATATATATATATATATATAGGGACCGACCGAGGCTTGAATTTTGCAATGGCCGGGGTTGCCTAAAATTTATAAAGAGGTCAAAACCACTGAAATTTTTGGTTAAGGAAATTAGATATAAATTGAATTGTAAGGAAGTAGTAGAATAGCCAACATTCACTTAAATTATTATTTGGAATTTCGTTGGATTAAATGTTTTTAATCCTGGTTGCTGCCAAAGTCATTTTAAAATCTTCGTTTGACTCATACGTTATCCTCTATTCCTACATATGAAATTTATTATTTTAATTAAATTAAATGATTGCTTAAATTAATAAAATGAGTGATTAAATTACATTTTAAAATATATTTACGTTTGTTTATATAGATCGCTGACAATTGCTACAGCGAGGTGTAGAATCTGCTAAATATTTTCGCAGTCGATGGCTTAAGCGTGACGTCACGCTTGAATTTGTGAAATACATCTTGTGACTCCATTAAACAGAAAGATATCATTTTGAAAATCCAAGGAAGAAGTTTAAGAGGGATTAACACAAGAAAGAGGAATTTATTATTATTATTATTATTATTTCATAAAAAAAATTTGCACGTTTGACTCTATGAATAAGTGTCGAGTAATTTAAAATATTTAAAATTTAGTGCTAAAACTTCGATTCTGCAACAATTTCAAAAATATATTTTACATCTCATTAAAATGTTCATAAAGTTTATTTAATTCAAATTTAGTCTTTAGTTTGCTATAAATTTTTCATCCTTTGATTATAGGAAAGAATAAATTGTGTATATATATATATATATATATATATATATATATATATATATATATATATATATATATATATATATATATATATATATATATATATATATATATATATATATATATATATATATATATATATATATATATAGATATCACTGGGTAATAACATTTGGTGACTGAGGCGTTAGAACTGATTACGGGTATATTGTAGTTACTGATTTTAAAAATTTTCATTACTTTTTCTAAATCAACTCTTCTACTTAAGATCTACATATATTTCTTAACAAATATAAATATATTGTATTATATTACTTCTGGCTACCAATCAAAAGTAAAGTATGAAAAATATTTATTAAATTCAAACTAGAATGAAACACGAACGACAAAACAATGTGTATTTTTTTCAACACTATCATACTTAAAGCGCGTTTCTAAGACTTCCTGCGATGAGATGTACCTAAGCATTCTCGTTTAATGTTCCAGTTGTATCCCTCCATCAAGTTAATATACCATAGTCCATGATACCAATCTTCCATGGTCCTTTGTTCTTGTTCTTAGTTTCCCAAGGAAATTCTTCACAACCATATAAAACGATGACCACTCACATGCTTTAATGTTGTCCTCAGAATCTTTGAAGCTTGGGTCTTTAAGCTTTTCTGTGCACAGTGCAGGAAGTTTCTATAAACGTAGCCAAAACAGGTACTATCTCTGATCAAAACTTTTATAAATTGTTTCATCAAACATAATTTGATATCAAGTGCTGGCAGTATGATCTTTTCCCTACCAACTGAAGATTCTGAGAATATTGTTTTTTTTACATCACTAAGTCTTTTATTAGAGGCTACCGCCATTGTCGTAACTAGAAAATTTTTCGGGGGGAGGCCATGACCCCCCCCCTCTATCTGAAAACTTCAATTAGTCTGTTTTAGCTTTCTTATTAAATTACATTTTTATTTATTTAATAATATATATATATATATATATATATATATATATATATATATATATATATATATATATATATATATATATATATATATATATATATATATATATATATATATATATATATATATATAGTTTGAGTGTGTTTTAGGTTGGGGGATTGTGGCAAAAGAAATAAAATGAATATATATCAAGCCTACCTTATTTTGAAGTCAAATAAATGAAGGAACAACGCCATTTTAAACAATGAAAATGGAAATAAAATACTCATATAATTACAAAATAAATACGTGGCCCACTAATTCTTTCACAGTTGTAATTCAAAGATTATGACGTCGCTACCCCAAATGAACAACCCCATGAGAAAGAGAGGATTTCATAAAACGACTGTCACAATTATTATGAAACGTAATGAATAATAAAACGTAAGTTATGAATAGCAACAATGTCTAAAGAAGAAAACACTATAACATTTAATTTCGGTTTTTCAAAAACAAGCGGAATTTAAATATATGACGAATGTTTTTACAAAGAGAGGAAGAGGAGCTCCGTCACGCAGAAACTCTCTCTCTCTCGCTTCGCTAATCGCTTTTTTTTAGCATATTTAGTTGGGGATACTACCCTATATATTAGTCCCCTAGCCAGTGCGGAGCTCTGAAAAATACTTTAAGAAAGGTTTTTGAGCAAACGAAACCGTCTTCAAGCGCGGACTAATTATCATCTATATTACAAGTGGGTCGACCGGGGCAGAAGAAGCTGATGTAGGAGGAAGATACACTACAGGTGGTGGGTCAGAATCCATAGTAGGGGTATCAAGAGCAGGGGATGCAGATCTGCGGATGAAGAAGTGGATGCGGAAGATGCAAGGTCTGCGGATGGCGGAACAGAAGAAGCAAAAGCAGAAGATATATACTCTGAGGATGTAGGAGCGTATGTGGTAGGAACAGATCATGCAGACAAGTAGAATTAGGTACAAAAGCTGTTTCAAACGTTCGATAGAGACTATGTAAGACCTGCCGTTTGGAAGTTGTAACTAAGAAGAAACCTGTATATGGTGCCTCTAAAGCTCGACTGATGCGATCGACTTATATATATATATATATATATATATATATATATATATATATATATATATATATATATATATATATATATATATATATATATATATATATATATATATATATATATATATATATATATACAGTGGTTAAATGTTGGACATATTGTAATCATAATTATGGTTCAAGAGGCTGGAACTAACAGTATTTCTTCCCACGTACGGTTATAAATACTTTCTAGCCGAACCACCTTTTTAAAAAAAATTGCACCACCCCACGAAAGTTAAAGGTGATGGCTATAAAATATATAAATAATTATATTATATATATATATATATATATATATATATATATATATATATATATATTATATATATATATATATATATATATATATATATATATATATATATATATATATATTATATATATATTATAATATATATATATATATATATATATATATATATATATATATATATATATATATATATATATATATATATATATATATATATATATATATATATATATATATATATATATATATATATATATATATATAATATATATATATATATATATATATATATATATATATATATAAGTAGCATAGGGCTCGCTTTCGGCAGAGGCCAGATTTTTTCAAAATAGCTAAATCTAGCAACCTGAGCCTAACGGTTTTTTCTGCATTTGCTTGCAACGCAGCATTATCAGGGACCTTCCTGACATTTCCTCTGTTGGTTCACGGACCCACGCGGACCCCCGGACCCTCAGATTCGAACCAATTTCTGACGGATTGAACTGCAAAAAAAAAGGTCAGGAAAAAGGGAGAGGTGAACGCAGCGATTTTGAAAACTCAAGTAACTTTCTGATACCATTTTTGGGGGTTCACAGTGCCCCCATGGATCCACTTCCCCCGACTTGAGGCCAATTTCAATGGGTTGAACCCCCCAAAATGATGTCAATAAAGAGCGTGATGTCAATTTGAGAGGAGTGATTTGCATTGCAAATCAAAATCCCGTTAGGCTCAGGTTGCCAGATTTTTAGATTGGCATCTTCCGAAAAAATCTGCTATATATATATATATATATATATATATATATATATATATATATATATATATATATATATATATATATATATATATATATATATATATATATATATATATATATATTCCATTTCATGAATTCATTTATGCCTATTAATATTATTAGTGTCATATTTTTATATTATTATTATTATTATTATTATTATTATTATTATTATTATTATTATTATTATTATTATTATTATCATTATTATTGTTTTCTTGCGTACTTAGTTCGACCGAAGTTTGCCATGTGATACAGATCTTACTGTTTGATGGAACGTTGCCGTTCAATACAGGCTTATTGCCGTATTACACCACACACACACACACACACATATATATATATATATATATATATATATATATATATATATATATATATATATATATAATATATATATATATATATATATATATATATATATATATTATATATATATATATATATATATTATAATATACTTTCTTAAACTTCACATTACATAATTCAACGAAATTAGCTTTTCAGCTTGTCCGATTTCGTACATTTTGATTAAAATTTCAAATGATTCCCTGAAAATGACAAGAACCGAATTTTGAATTGTATTGACTGAAAATTCTGTGGGGGGTCAGTCGGCCATATATATATATATATATATATATATATATATATATATATATATATATATATATATATATTATATATATATATATATATATATATATATATATATATATATATTTATATATTAGAATTTTGAATTTTATTATTCGAAATATATACCCCCGACCCCTACTTACGCCTATGGCTACCGTCTTGTCCCTCAGTTGATGACTTTTGCATTCATCACTGAGTAATTTATCACTGCGGTTCACCTATTCTCTCCATACTATTTCTTTACCAATTGATCCAATGCTCAGACTCACCATACGAATTTTGCACGCAACACGAGGCTTCAATGACTTATCTTACTTGCTTAGTTGTACTTTAAAAGAGAGAAGTTTTTTCCTCCCTTTTTTTATGAAACAAAATATCAGGATAATCAATTTAAATTTTCTTTTTTTGGGGTTGGTAGGTGGGGGCGATACAGCGGTCATTACCAGCAACAGGAAATAATATACAGACTTATTGCATGTAAAATACACATGCAAAAGAACAACATCAGCAAAATCGGAGCTACAGTTTATTATGAAGATCCATTTAGAGTAACGAGAAAGTCATAATACCATTTCAAAAGGATAATAAAGTAGGAAATGATTTGTAATATTTTAAAAATTTAAACTCTTATAAAACAAAACGGATAGTACTTTACGAATCAGTCATGAAATTTTACAGAATCAGGTCTAAAATCTCAAACACAATGAAAACTAAAATTTTAGTGTTGATAAAATATTTCCATTTACTAAAAGGGATAGTAATTTAGACTTTACTGCGAAATTATCATTCCAGTGAAATTTAGCAATTATATCTCTTTAACTCCATATAAATCTTTTGTACTTATAGATGAATTTGCTCATTTAGCAAAGCAGGAGTGAATATATATATATATATATATATATATATATATATATATATATATTATATATATATATATATATATATATATATATATATAATATATATATATATATATATATATATATATATATATATATATATATAGTCATTTTATTAAAGTATCTGGGGGTGATTTTTGGAGAGCTGATGTTAGTACGAGTGATGAAGTTGGTCATAGAATAAGAGAAGGGGAGAAGGTGTTAGGTGGTTTGTGGGATATTTGGGATAGAGGAAGGTTACCAAGGGATGTGAAGGTGAGAATGTTTGAGGGATGTTGTATACCGGTGGTTATGTATGGGAGTGAAGTATGGAGGTTGAACGCTAGAAAGAGGAAAAAAATAGAAGTTTTTGAAATAAAAAGTCTAAGAGCGGTTTGTGGGGTTAATAGAAGAGATAGAGTCAGGAATGTTAGAATAAAAGAGATGTGTGGATGGAGAAAGAGCTTGGTTGAGAGAGCTGAACAAAGTATGCTGAGATGGTTTGGACATGTTTGTAGGATGAATGAAGAGAGAATGGCTAAAAAGGTATTTGTTTCAGAAGTGGAGGGTGTAAGAGATAGGGGGAGACCAAGGGGAAGTTGGATGAGTAATGTCAAGGAGCTGTTAAAAGATAGAGGGAAGAATTGGGAGGAGGGTGTGCGGTTGACAGAGGATAGGAATGAATGGAAAAGATTGGTGAAGGGGTGAGTGTTTGGATGAATGTGGCCTGCGATAGACACCACCCCATGATTGTGGGAAAGGTTGTAAGAATAATATATATATATATATATATATATATATATATATATATATATATATATATATATATATATATATATATATATATATATATATATATATATATATATATATATATATATATAGTTAGTTAGTTAGTTAGTTAGTTAGAACAAGAGCAGCATAAAGTAACAAAACAAAATGAACTTATTATATTGATAAATAATTGCTTGGCGGAAGTGTCAATAAAGGAAAGCTAATAAAAAAAAATCAGTTCTAAAGAGTGATAAACCAAGCTTAGTCAGACCGTAAACTGTAAACCACTTTATTACTATCAAATAATTTTAATAATAATAATAATAATAATAATAATAATAATAATAATAATAATAATAATAATAATTTTCACACAATGAACTTGCTTAAACAATGTTGCTATGCACCTACATGAATTTCTAATGGTCTTTCTTTCTTTTTTTATTCCTTCAAGAATTGTTTGTCTTACAGTGTAAGAAAATTATTTTTTTTAATAATAATAAATAAAAACGTGAACGCAATGTGGACAAAATGAAAATTAAATCAAGACAATAAATTAAGAGAGAGAGTACCTGGATCGAGCTCCGAGTTAAAGAGTCCATAAAATAAATATATAATAACAAATGTCACCAACTACTTTCTTTTTTAATAATTTATTTTCCAATACCTACGCAATGACTTCATTACTATAATAATAATAATAATAATAATAATAATAATAATAATAATAATAATAATAATAATATAATAATAATAATAATAAATATATATATATATATATATATATATATATATATATATATATATATATATATATATATATATATATATATATATATATATATATATATATATATACTCGTAAATATATAACATGACGTCCCACTCAACAGTAATTAAATGATGCTAAGAGTGTAGCTCTAAAGTAGCTTACCTCGGTTCTTTTTACCATTTCTAATTGGGGAAGAGAAAACATCGATGTTTTCAAAGCCTCAAAAACTCAGTTTTTCCACCTTTTTAGTCGACAATTTTCCACACAACTATGATGTCTTGTCCGAAAACATTTAACTCAAACCTTCAATTGTTCTAAATAATCATGATGCTTCTATTATTCGTGATCTTTCTTGGAAGTATAACGATACACATCTTTCTAAACACGCATCTAAGAGGTTAGGTGTTTTGGGGCGTCTTTGAAATTTCTTCAAGCCACCCAAGTTCCTTCTTTACATGGGTGTTATTCAAACATGCATGGAGTACGTAAGCTTCAAAGACTCACACATCTGCGATCGTTCGACACAGCTCCTCTTTAAAAAGTTTGATCTGTTGCTTTTCCCTCTCTGGCTCTCACTAATACTCTCCAGTCTCTTTCAACAGTTGAACTGTTGCGTAATTCTCTATACTCCTGATTTTCCTAACTTTCTTTCCGCATCCCACCTCCACTGAGAAGGGCTTGTAATGAAAAACCATTCTACAGTCTCATTTTTTCTCTGTCCGACTCTTAAACCCCAAACTTAACCGCTGTCTTCAATTTTAACATACTCTACTGGTAAAATCTGTAACACACTCACCTTATCAATTTTCCTACCTTCCTTTAACTTGCATAAATTTAAACGCTGTGCATATTGGAGCGTGTCAGCCTGTAATTTAATTTCATCAGGATTCCGACATTTTCACAACTGGTTGAAATTAATAGCTTTTGACCTTTGCCCACCAGATGATATATATATATTATATATATATATATATATATATATATATATATATATATATATATATATATATATATATATATAATATATATATATATATTATATATATATATATATATATATATATATATATATATATATATATATATATATAATATATATTCTTGGTGTTTCAATTTCTCGTCATCTTTCTTGGAAAAATCAAATTACCTTTTTTTCTAAACAAGCTTCTAAGAGGTTGGGTGTTCTGAGGCGCCTTCAGTATTTCTTCACACCACCCCAGTTGCTTAATCTGTATAGGGGTGTTGTTCGCCCTTGTATGGAGTATGCGTCACACATCTGGGGTGGTTCCACTCATACAGCTATCCTTGAGAAGGTGGAGTCTAGGGCTTTTCGTCTTATCAACTCTCCTGCTCTCACTAATTCTCTCCAATCTCCTTCTGCCCGTCCATCTCTCTATACTATCGGTATTACAATGGACACTGCTCTTCTGAACTCTCTCGTCGCATACCTACTCCATTGAGAAGGGCTCGTGCGACTCGTCTTTCTACACAGTCTCATCCTTTCTCTATCCAACTCTCTGACCCCATACTTAACCGCTATGCTCAATCTTACATGTACTCTACTGGTAAAGTCTGGAACACACTCCCTTCACCTATTTTCCCAACCTCCTATGACTTACACACCTTCAAACGTCGTGTATCAGGTCACGTCATCTTTTAATTTTAATTTGACCTGGTTTCCGTCTTTCCCCCTAACTCTGGTGGAGTTTTTGCTAGGCCACTGGCCTTTGTCCAAAAGAGGTGAGATTTATATATATATATATATATATATATATATATATATATATATATATATATATATATATATATATATATATATATATATATATATATATATATATATATATATATTATATATATTATATATTATATATTATATATATATATATATATATAATATATATATATATATATATAATATATATATATATATATATATATATATATATTATATATATATATATATATATATATATATATATATATATATATATATATATATATATATATATATATATATATATATATATATATATATATATATATATATATATATATATATATATATATATATATATATATATATATATATATATAATAATATATATTTTTTTTATTTTTTTTTTTTTTTTTTTTTTTTTTTTTTTTTTTTTTTTTTTTTTTTTTTTTTTTTTTTTTTTTTTTTTTTATTTAATTATTTATTTATTTACTCATTTATTTATTTATTTATTTTTTTATTATTATGTGTTTGTGTTAAGTAAAAGTGTTTTAACCGTTTAATATTCTTCAAATTACTAAATATTTACTAAATGGATCATTGCCTTTTTTAAAGATGTTAGTTTTTACTTTTTAGTTTTCACTTATTTCAGTTTTATAATAATAGGTTTTATTCTCCGAGACCGAAGTGTATTACATTTGATATACTTTGAATTTTTATTTTGAAATTCTTTGGTACTGATTTAAATTTAAAATTTGGATTTTAAACTTATTTTACCGTTTTAAAACTTAGGTTTCAAATGTAAATATTATTTGTTTTACTTTGCTTTCTAGTTTGCTTTTTTTGTTCTTCTGTCTGTCTGTCTGACTGCTTGTTTGATTGCTTGTTTGTCTGTTTGCCTGTCTGTTTGTCTGATTTAATCGTGATTGTGAGTGCAGAATGGCGGGTGTGCGCAGGCATGGTTTTCTATCCACTTCACCAACGTCCGTGGCTTACTTTCTAATTTGGCCTCTGTGGAATACCACCTCTCTAGTTCTCGTCCTAACCTTTTGCTATTGTCTGAGCCCCAGATATCTAAGTATTCCTCCTCAAACTTTTTTAATATATCCAACTATAACTTATTTCATAATTTCCGATCTAAGGGTGGAGTTTGTGCCTACGTTAACACTAACACTCCGGTGACACGTCTTGTGAATCTTGAATCTCCTAACTTCGATGTTCTGTGGCTTAAAATCTTTCTTCCTACCACTTCGATAATCTTGTGCTTTCTGCTACTGTTCT
>SEYY01021591.1:0-16243 GCA_009176605.1 Armadillidium nasatum
GACATATCGGGTAATAAGGAATTTGCTCGTAGAAGCGTAACTCCAATGACCATGGAGTTATCCATAGCGGAATCTGGAAGTATATAAAATTCTTCCAAAGTTGAAATATATCCCGTTTCGAATCTTAATCTTAAGATTACGAACTCGTGTATAGGAATACGCGCATTTCCAACGCCTGTGACCCTTGCGACTACCGATGGATATCGTTGTATACCATTCATTAATGAAACAGCGCTTTCTTTTATTAAGTTAATCTCTGCTCCATTATCTATTAACGAATGGAAACAAGTTCCTGGATAGTCTACTACTTCTACTGCTACCATTAAAGGTTGGGTCTCGCATTTCGAAAATTGTAGAAGTAGGGTTTCACTCTTATTTTTATTCTCCTTTAAACTATCGGAGGTTAACTCTGCTACTAATGGGGGACTCCTACAAGGAGCAGTTAACCCTTCAACCGTGACTGGCCCCTCAGTCACGGGGTCAATTAGTTTAAAGGACGCTCTTGTTGATTTCGCGCCGGCAATCCACCAGTTGGCATTGTTATTTTCTGCTGATGATTTTCTTGAAGTTCTTGAAGTTCTTCTGGCTGGTGGAGAATTACTTTCTCGTCGCGGTTTTCGGTTCTGCCATTCGGGACAGTGTTTGCCCACATGACCGTATTGGTTACATACGGGACAATTTTCCGGAAGGCGTCGTTGTTGTTGTTGTTGTTGTGGTTGATATTGTGAACACTTGAAAGACAAGTGCCCACTCTTTTTGCAAATGGAACACTTGTTGTTGAGAATATAACAAGTGTCCGTTTGAGTGCGTGGTTTTATCGCAAAAACTACACCACTGGTTAGGTTGTCGTTGCGAAGTTTTACGCGCACGATTATCTCTGTCTACGTTCTTCCGACCGTCCCGACGAGCTCGAACTATCGCTATTATTACGCGGTTTGTCCGTAACGAATTTGGGACTGCGGTTTCCCGTAGACTTTCTTTTGACGTTTTTCCTTTCCTTCTGATGACGACTTTTTCTCAACCGGCTTTTGTGGCATTGGGAATTAGAAGGGTTTATTCTTCCAACGCTTTTACCACATCCGTCCATGAACTTTTGTTGGGGTCTCGACTCAGCCACAACCCTTGAGATATCTATTACTTCAGGAACGGGTACTTGGGCATGTCCCTTTAAATCCTGAAGGTGTCTATCAGCTAGGTTTACCAGCTGATCAAAGGAAACTTTAGTTCCCGAACACCACTCGTGATTTCGGAGATAACTGGTGATCTCCTTGTTGATGGCAGGTGGCAAGGCTGCAAGAAACACTTGACGTAGTGTCTCATGCTTCCTTACAGGCTTCTGTTGAAGTGGTGGGGTAAGCTTTCTTCGCGAGATCCAACAAACGGATAGCAAAGAATCCTGACTGTTTCATTTTTGTCTCATTACTAGCAGTCATGTAATCATGTACTGCTCGTTCTTGTCTTACCCTGTCTTCGTTATTAAACAGATCAAGCAAGTTCTGTTTAATTTCTTCATAAGACTTGTCCGCCTTATGGAGTTGATGGTAGAGGGCGAGGTATGAGGACTGTAAATACGAGCCCAAGAGCCTTAACCAGTCCTGTTTTTGGGTTGGGTACAGGACTTTGCAATATTCTTCGAATTCTCGAAAGAATACTTTCAAGTCTTGGTCAGTGTCAGGATTAAACTTTAGCGGGTGGCACAGCCTTGTTAGATTTAGGCTTATTAAACATTTGTGCCATCATGGATATCGCCTGGGAAACCATAGAGTTGTGAGCTTGCTGAGCAGCTAAACTCTCTTGTACGAATTCCCGGAATTGCTTATCCGTCATGGTACTGGTTGAGATATGGGGTGCACTTGTGGGGTTCATTATCGGCTGTCTTGGAGGTATAAGATTAAGTAGCGACGGTGGTTGAATTCCTTCGTCAACCTCACAAGCTACTGCTACCGACGGCTTCCTTTCTTTTGGACGAACCGACCGTTCCGGTGATGTTGGTGCAGCTATCGTAGTTGTGGTTGGTACGACTGGATCGAAGCGAGCCGATAATAACTCCAGTATTGTTTGATTCTGCTTGCTTAATCTTTGGTCAACTTCTTTAGTATACCTCATGACTTCCACAAGCAGGTCTTTCACATTTTGATCCCCGGGTTGAGTTTCGGGTAAGTTTTCACCCCTCTGGTCTTCAGAATGTTCTGGCGTGGAAGCAGCATTAGTGTTGAATGGTAACTGGGTATCCAATTCAATCAGCTGGTCCACGTTTAATTTGTTGTCGTCCATTACTGTATTTTCAGCCATCTCTGTTTAGATATTTTAGCTCCTTTCGTAATCCTGGCAAGGTCGCCAATTATTTTTCTCTGTAAGGAATATCGCGCAACTTTGAATATCCAAACAGAAGAAAAATAAATTACTAATAACTTTTAATCACTGACCGTGATAGAAGTATTATCTGTTATATTAAAAATAATTAAAAACAAAACACTTAATCTTGATTTGAGAAAATACTTAAAGCCAATTCAATAACTAACTAATTTTTTGTCTGAGAATTTGATAGCTAGAAGTTTACTTGCAACTTTTGAAAATAAAAGGTATATGTGATTTTTGTACAAATGCATTGCACATGAATTTGTCTAGAGAAGCTCCTGTACATATATGTTCCTATGCCATGATTGAATACTATAGCATTGCACCTTGACTATAGTAGCACTGATAAACAACTAATTTTATTTTTTTTAAATATATTTTCGCAATGCGAATGCAAAGCATAATAGTGGTAGAATTGGGCAACTAAAATAGATGATTAATATAAATGTATTGATTAATTATTTAATATTGAATTTAAATATTTGATGAAATTTATTTTAATATTTATTACTAATACAAGAGTACATGCATGGCAGAGGAATATTTTGCTACAAGGATCTCTAATCTGTGATCCATGAGTGATGAAAAATAATCAGTAATCTATATATTGATATTAAATTATATACATGGAATAATCCTTAGCTTTTGATTTCATTAATTTTGAAAATAACACATATATATGGTAACGATACTGCATATTATGTAGTAAAAATTGACCCGATATCACTGTATGCATTCTTTTGGTATGACTGCCAAATTTTGTGAATTAAGTTAATTTTTAATTAATTTAAATATTTCACATTATATATATAATATATATATATATATATATATATATATATATATATATATATATATAATATATTATATATATATATATATATATATATATATATATATAATATATATATTTTATATATGGCTTAGGTAGAGATTGTTTCTGAGTTTTCGATATTTTTATATCGATATTTTTTATGTCGATATTTTATTTTAATCGATATTTAAACCTATAATTAGCCCTAGGCTACTATGTCGTGCAAACGTTCTTGTACGATAGGTCTCTTTTACGGCAAATTCTTGTGTAGGTAGGCCTCTTTTTACGGCAATTTCGGTAGTTCAGGTTATGATAAGTCGAATTAGGTTCTGCTAGAAAAGTAAGTAATAAATAATTGTGTGTATGTCTAGTAATAGTAACTGGCAACTCTCTTGTTTACGATAGGCTTCTCCGATATTTTTCGATTTTCGAGTATTTTTTTAACAATTGAAACTCAGAAACAATCTCCACCTATATATATATATATAATATATAATACTATATATATATATATATATATATATATATATATATAATATATATATATATATATATATATATATATATATATATATATATATATATATATATATATATATATATATATATATATATATATATATATATATATATATATATATATATATATCCTTATGAAAAAGATATATATGATCTTGTTGCCATTTATATCACAATTTACAAGTTATATAAAATGTAAACCTTAATATCAATAAATTAATTGTATTTTATTGTCATTCTTGGGTCAGGTAGATATTAGATCTCCCTGTATAAAAAATGTTCTAATAAATGTTCTTGAGATATTAATTATTTCTTAATTAGATAAAAGTCTCCGAAGGGTTTACAATGTCTGTTTTAAATAAATAGTTCTACAGTTGATTTGTGTAGTATTATTATTATTATTACTATAGTAATTGACCATGTTATTTAATGTATAAGGAAAGGAAAGTTTTTTCTAGTCTTAGGATACGTGTTTTAGCTCAGATGCATGAAAGGTTGAGTCCATAACTCTATTTCGAATCTTTTTGTATCTTGGTTAATAATATTAAATATAGTTATTTTTGACAATTCGGAGTGAACTGTTTGTATCCATATTTATTTTATTTCTGAAATTGCCATGTGGATGTCGCACAGAGAGAGTCTTTGCTTATTTGTCTGTAACTGCCGAAATACACCATCAGAGACTATAGAAGGAAACTATAAAAGTTTGGTTAATTTGCCATGTAAATAACAAGCAGTTGATAAGGGAAAAAATTAATAAAATTACTCGACTGAAGTTTACCAAATTTGTAAAGCTTAGGAATCTGTAAAATGTGTGTGTGTGAGATACAAAAGACACTAGAAGTAGAATTTTGAAGGTTAATTGGCAGTAAGAGGCAAGTAGTCTAGTAAAGCTGTTCAAAAAAAGTTACAAAAGTGCAGAAAGAGAACAACAATTGAAAAAAAATATATATATATATATATATATATATATATATATATATATATATATATATATATATATATATATATATATATATATATATATATATATATATATATATATATATATATATATATATATATATATATATATATATATATAACGAAATTATGAAGATCATTTTTAAAATATTCTTAACTTATAGAAATGAAGATTATGCCGTGAAAAGATTGAAATCAATTATTGCAACTATAAAAGTGGAACTTTGTTTAAGAATGAAATTTAGCTGAAATATGTAATATTTATAATTTCCAAATATATAATATATATATATATATATATATATATATAATATAATATATATATATATATATATATAATATATATATATATATTATTATTATCTATTATGTTACAAACGTGTTATTAGATGAATAATCCAACTAGCTTGAAAAAAATTGAATTATATATTTTATTATAAGAGATTACCATTATTAAACATAAATATTTGGTTGACATTTGAAATGTTTGTAAACTTATTAATTTTTTTCAAAATTAAAATTTCTATTCTGAAGTGTTATAATGTGTAATAAAGTGGCTTATTTTTTATTTTTATTTATCCTGATCTTAGAAGGAAATTATGAGAAAATATTTAAATAACCAATAGTTAGACATGTTTTATCTTTTCTTATGGAAGAGTATGTACTAGTCTCTAAATGTACTTTTCAAGAAGAAAAATAGCAGTAATTGGGAACTACGCTAAAGCGCTTGTAGCTTCACGAAATCTCTTCTTTATAAAGTCTTAAGCGAGTTTCGCATTACTGTGTAGTTAAATTGCCAAGGTGTGATAGCTTGTATCCTTTAACAGTGATATTTTCTATTCCTATAAGTGATTTTTGCCAGCCAGCTCAAAGTGTTTTTAAAAAATCTACGTCTATTTACGAAATGGTAGAGTGAACGACTTGCAGAAATTTAAATTAATTGTAAACCTTGCATCGATTTAAGTTCTCAATATTGCTAAATTATTTGATAATTGGGCGAGATACACATTTTGCATTCCATTAAAATTTCTGTAATATCAGTAGTTTCGGAGGTCCACTGGCCTCCCTTTTGTCACGATCGATCGAAAAATTTGTGAGCCAAAATATTCTGTAAAAATAATTTGATTTTGGCTACAATTATCAAAAATCCCTGCGATAAATTTTTTTATATGGTCTCTTGTAGTGTTCCTAAAAGTTTGGGTTAGATCGGTCTAGGGATTCTGATATTTAAAAAAATATCGATATATCGATTATTGATAATTTTTTAAAATATCAAATTGCCCTCGATACTATCGATTAAAAAATATCGATATATTTTTGAAAATATCGTTTCAAAAATTATATATATATATATATATATATAATATATATATTATATATATATATATATATATATATATATATATATATATATATATATATATATATATATATATATATATATATATATATATATATATATATATATATATATATATATATATATTATATATATATATATATATAAGGAAGCAAAGCTCCTAGGCCTACCAAAATATTATTTTAATTATTATTATCATTATTATCATTATTATTATTATTATTATTATTATTATTATTATTATTATTATTGTGTTGTTGTTGTTGTTGTGTTGTTGTTGTTGTTGTTGTTATTATTATTATGATTATTATTATTATTATTATTTATTATTATTATTATTATTATTATTATTATATTATTATATATATTATATATATTATATATATATATATATATATATATATATATAATATATATATATATTATATATATATATATATATATATATATATATATATATATATATATATATATATATATATATATATATAATTATATATATATATATATAATATATATATCAAATTTCCAACTGTTCCCGAACTATAATGAATATGGTAGGCCTCCGGCTTTTGCCCCAGAGGATATATATATATATATATATATATATATATATATATATATATATATATATATATATATATATATATATATATATATATATATATAGATAAATGGCTAAAAACAACAAACATCATAAATGAATTTTAACAAATAAGTTTTAGTTATTTGTTATTCTTTATCTTTTTATGATTTATCACTTTAAATTAATTTTTTGGCTCTTAGGTTGAAGTATGGTGTTATAGAGTAATATATATATATATATATATATATATATATATATATATATATATATATATATATATATATATATATATATTATATATATTAAAACTGCCGTCGAGAGTGGATGTGGTTGTAAGAAGATGGGAAGAAGAAAGTCAGAAACATCATAAGGAAGTCAGGAGAAAAAGAGATAAGAATAGCAGAAAAGAGGAGAAGAAAAAAAGAAGATAAGAGAGCAGAAGGATAGACTGTTAAATATGAGGCTTTGAGATTTTAGCCCTTAGATTGCAGAATTTGTTGATAAGAAGAATGATATTGACCAAAGTTAAATAAAAAAAAAAAATTTTTTTCGTTATAAGTTTTCTGTATTTTTTTTTTAAAGTAAATTAACAGAAATTCAATGAAATTATTTTTTGTGAAACAACACATC
Organism: Armadillidium nasatum; assembly: GCA_009176605.1. Classification (NCBI taxonomy): domain Eukaryota; kingdom Metazoa; phylum Arthropoda; class Malacostraca; order Isopoda; family Armadillidiidae; genus Armadillidium; species Armadillidium nasatum. Next base: position 7,231 of record SEYY01021591.1, read on the forward strand.
TTTTGACACAACGTACTTTAGGCAGTAAAATGGAAAATTATATATTAAAAGAAAAAAAAAAGGAATTAAGTTTGAAGTAACGTCTGGTCAATAAAGGATGATTATATCGTCGCAGTCGAGTCAAATGAAGAATAGTCTTAGGGTTCAAAAGGAATCCTTTCAACCAAGTTTTCTTCCCCCGTATGATTGTAGGAATATTAAAACTTTTTTCACTTGACACCACCCTGCATCATGCGGGATATGGTGCAATATTATAATATATATATATATATATATAATATATATATATATATATATATATTATATAGTATATATATATATATATATATATATATATAATTAAAAATACCACAAATTTTGCTTAAATTTTATTTTATAAAGGAGCAGAAAACTACTAAAAATTTCTAGAAGTAAAAAAAATATACTGAATATACCGATAATCGATATATCGGGTTTGAAAATATCATCGATATTTTTTCGATATATCGTAAAAAAATATTTATATCGATATATATCGAACCTTTTGCAGCATCCCTAAACGCCACTGCAGAAGTTGCGCATATATATTTATATTATATTGTAATAATTTTATATTTTGGGGGTTAAGTTGAATTCAGTAGATTATAAAGAGGACCTAGAAAGTCTTTGAATATGTAGATCCCGTACCTTTGGGATAAACAAACACTCCCAAAGAAAGGTTGCTGTAACCTTCTACGATTCCTAAAATCCCTGAACTGAACCAAAAAAATAAATAATATAACACAGGAGACCACGTACCAGTAAATATATCAAGTGAGAAGGATTCCACGTTTGCCTTTTGGAGTGATAAGTCCAGCGATCGGGTATTGGCGTGTGCCTTATGCTTTTATTAGATTTTTGGCTTTATTGGAGTTTACACAAACTATTTAGGCCAAGTTTAGGTTACATTTATATTTTCAGTGTAAATTACCTGTACGAGTGTTAGTTACAGTCATTTATTCAAAATATTCAATTCATATTTGCGACCCACCAGATTGGTGGATGCTTTGTATTTAATTTAGATGGGGAAAAGAAAGAAGAAGTTTAAGTTTAAAGATGGTCCTTCTGCTCATGGAAAGGCCACAGAAAGTGTTTTGACATTGGACACCGATAGTTCTTGTGAATCTATTGATTCCACCCTTAGTGTTGATACTCATGAATGTGCCCGCACGGACACTGATGTTTTACATGAAATTAGACAGGCTGAAACTAACTTGAGAAATAATTTTGATTCAATGGAAAATGAGGTTATATCTAATACTCAACCATTTAATGTTAAAGGTAGATCAAGTGATGGCATACGTAATGATTTTGTAGGATTTTCTTCTGCCACTATTCCTTTGAACACCTCTGGGACTAGTCCTGGGACAGAATTTATAGATTCTTCTCATCCCTCTACAAATGGGTTACTGTCACAGTGTGAAGAGATTCCTCAATACACTAGGTTTATATATATGTCTCCACAGGATACGTCTAAATGTTTGGCAAAGGTAAATCCATTTGCATTCAAAAAAGCTCTTGAGCTGATCGGGGGTCCTATTAAATCTGGGAAATATTGTAGGACTGGTAGTTTTCTCATTGAAACAAGTTCGTTTGAACAAACCAAAAAATTTATGTGTACTACATCTATTTTCAATGGAACATTTCAAGTTAAAATGTCAATAGCTCAAAATTTAAATACTGTACAGGGGGTAATTTATGCCCAAGAATTAAAAGATGTTTCAGAGCAGGATATTCTGGAGTATCTAGCTACACAGAATGTTTCTAATGTTCGGAGAATTTTTAAAGGTAAAGAGAAATTCAAAACTGGTTTACTCATTGTAACTTTTGGAGGTAATACATTACCTGATAAAATATTATGTGGTTATATGTCCTATGAGGTTCGCCCTTATTACCCTAACCCTTTAAGATGTTTTAAATGCCAGAGGTTTGGACATGGAAGTAGGAATTGTGTTGGCTCTTTGAGGTGTGGAATATGTTCAAGTGATCATGAGTCACGTTCTTGTTCTAACTTTGAAACTCCTAAATGTGTAAATTGTGCTGGTGATCATCCCTCATTTTCAAAAGATTGTCAACACTATAAAAGAGAGGCGGAAATAGTAAAAATTAAGGTTGATAATAAAACTACTTATTATAATGCTCGCAATATATATCGTCTTAGAAATCCAACTTCTAATAGTGATGGTAGGCATTTGCCTATGCCTAGAACTTATGCTAATACAGTTCTTAGTAAGACCTCTGCACACATTCCCATTCCTCCTACAATTATTGATGATAATGATATAGACACAAATATGAAACCTCAGTTGACTTTACCACAAGTGAAGGATTTTTTTGAAGAATTTGATAAGGTTATCACTAATGGGCTTTCTACCAATGAATTACGAGATACTGTTTATAATGTTTTTAAGAAATTACAACTATGTAGATCAATGCCTCCTAAAGAGACAAGTTACCAACACCATGGAAATACTCCCCCCACAATGACCACTCTGGATTCTATGATTACTATTGATTGTCCTACTCTTAAAGTTTCAGAATGTAATGTAAATTATAGGCCTAAGATCAATTCTCCCTCTTCACTTGCAGTTACACATCCTCTTTCTACTGGTAATACTAGGGATATTCAGGAAGAACTTCCTTTACTATGATTATGGCAGATACATTCAACATTTGTCAATGGAATATAAGAGGATACATGCAAAATAAATTTTTTTTGGAACATTTGATAACTTCAGAGAAAGTTAAAATTATTGCTCTACAAGAAACTTATTTAAATCAAGAAAAGGAAATTGTACATAAGAGGATGAAATTTTATAGAAAAGATAGAAATTGTAACGGTGGTGGTGTTATGATTGGAGTGACTACTGGTATTGCATCTTATCATATCCCTCTTAATACTGAATTGGAGGCAGTGGCTGTTCAGATTTGCATGGAGAATATGAATGTGATTATCTGCAATCTATATTTCCCACCAAATATACATAATTTAGAGGTCTCTTTGATGAATATTACAAAACAGCTTCCAGGTGCTGTTCCTTTGATGCTTCTTGGTGATTTTAATTGTCAAACATCCTTTGTGGGGATCTCCCCAAAGTGATTTGAAGGGAGAGATTCTATATAACTTCATTTTGGAGAGCAACTTGTTTGTTCTTAATACAAAACAGGCAACATACTTTGCAGACTCCACTGGTAGAGGCTCTCACTTGGATATTGCTATGGTATCTGTTGGTCTGGTGGGGAAGTTTGTGTGGAGTCCTTATTTTGATACATTGGGCAGTGATCATCTTCCAATTTTCATTTCATATAATACTACATATTGTCCTAGGAGAAAGAGGGAGAGGTGGAGAATAAAAGAGGAGGCATGGCCTGAATACAAACAAAAAGTTGACATTCCATTGGTAAAAGATGAGTTAACAGTTGATCAGAATACATCTAATATAACCAACTCTATTATCAATGCAGCATCTCAAGTCTTTAAATTTAGCAGTTCTCCTCTTCATAAAACAAAATCAAAATGCTGGTGGAATTTGGATTGTAAGAAAGCATTGCAGAAAAAGAACAACCTTTTTAGAATCTTCTCACGGAATCCTACAAACGAAAATTTAATTGCCTATAAACACTCAAAGGCTAGGGCTAGATACATTGTAAAGCAAGCTAAAAGGGATTCCTTTAAGAAAATGATTGAACCTCTGAATTATAAAATAAAATTAAGACAAGTATGGAAAAGAGTTCAAGCTTTTAATAAGCCGACAGTGAATTCTCCTATAGTTTTAGGGTCTCCTCAGAAACAAATAATTGCTTCACCCAAGCAGGTATGCGAGGAGTTGGCTGTAAGTTTTGCTAGAACTAGTAGTATTCATTCCTTTACAGAACCATTTGTATTTCATATGGTGGAGTCTGAATTTCATGACATACACTTTGAAGGGGGACAGTATTCATGGTATAACAAACCTTTTACATTTAAGGAATTGATGGATTCTCTTAATAGTATTGTAAAGCCTGGCTCTGCTCCTGGGAGAGACTTTGTTATGTATTCTTTTTTACAACATTTGAATTTGTCCAGCAAAATGAATTTACTGTATTTCTTTAATTATTTATGGACAAATGATCTGTTTCCTGATGATTGGAGGGTGTCCTTGTTGATTCCAATACTGAAACCAGGAAAATCAGCATATGATAAAGCCTCATACAGACCAATTGCTCTAACAAGTTGCTTGTGTAAGATAATGGAAAGAATGATCCTTGGTAGAATGATGATCCTGTTGGATTCGAAAAATTTTCTTTCTCCATATCAGAGTGGTTTCCGGAAGGGGTTTTCAACAGCTGATAACCTGGTACGCATGGAAGCAAGTATTCAAGAAACTTTCCTTAAATGTAATTATATGATAGCAATTTTCCTTGATATATCGAAGGCATATGATACTGTCTGGATACATGGTCTGATGAGAAAACTACACTCTCTAGGACTGAGAGGTCATTTACCAATATTCCTAAAGAATTTTCTTACACATCGGAAAATTCAAGTCCAAGTGGAACAATCTGTATCAGAGGTTTTTGAGCTGGAGTGTGGTGTACCACAGGGTAGCATATTAAGTCCAATATTGTTTTCTATTATGATAAACGATATTTTTGTGGGATGTTCACCACAAATACAATATTCACTTTATGCAGATGATAGTGCCTTGTGGTTGTCTGGTTCTAATCTTCAACTGGTGAGTGAAGCATTGCAGGAGGCTCTTTTTGTTTTGGAGGAGTGGTCAGAAACCTGGGGTTTGACATTCTCAGTGGAAAAAACAAACGCAGTGATTTTCACAAAACGTCCAGTGGATATACTTCCTTCTATGACTCTTTATGGGAAGTGTATAAACTTTAAGACATCTCATAGATTTCTTGGGTTGCACTTTGATAAGGGATTAACATGGAATTCCCACATTCGTTATCTTAAAAGTAAAGCTGAGAAAGCCATTTCTTTATTGAAATATCTTGGCAATAAATTTTGGGGTGCAGATAGAAGAATTTTATTGCATATTTATGTCTCCCTCATTCGATCTCGAATCGATTACTGCAGTTTCGTATATGATTCTTTAACAGCAGAAAAAGCCTTACAATTGGATAGGATACAGTATCAAGGGAATAAGAATAGCAATTGGTGCTCTCAAGTGTACTAGAGTTGATTATTTAGAGGCAGAAGCTCATATAATGCCTTTGTCTTACAGAAGAAAATATTTGGGCTTCAAATACATTGTGTTCACGCCTATCAAAGCATGATCATCCTATGAGACAAGAACTTCTGAACTATTATGTTTATGAATATTACCTACTTCGTCCTTATGCTCTTCCTTGTATGGGGAGATTGAAGAACTTATGTAATGAGTTTCATTTACCAATAGAGGACATAGCTACTGTTCCATTGGCATATTCATATAAATGGATTAATACAAGATTTAATTATGATTTTAGTCAGTTTCCCAAGCAAGGTACAGCACATATTGTATATAAAAGAAGATTCACTGAGATACTACATTCCTTGAAAGATAAAAATTACAATCTTTGCTTGACAGATGGATCAAAGGATGGAGATAATACTGGATGTGCGTATTTGTATAACGACAGTTTATCTCAATTTAAACTGCCGCATTATAGCTCAGTTTTTACAGCTGAGCTATATGCAATATATAGAGGTTTAGTCAATTTTAAATCCAGCCCACATACCAAACTTGCTATATTTACAGATTCTCTTTCTGCAATGAAAGCTATGGAGGGAAATTCATCGCATTTTTTGATTTATAAAATACGAATGTTGGTTATGGAATTGCATGATAGATTGATTGAATTCATTTGGATTCCTGGACATGTTGGAATTGACTTGCATGATCGTGTGGACATGGCGGCCAAAGATGCTTACATATTAGGATTATATTAGGATTGCCAGTAAATGTAAAGTATTCTGACAACAGAATTCAACATATTGACAAGGAGGATTTGCACTGCCCTTTGGCAGAGGGAGTGGGGTCAATGTAGGGGTCATTTACCGAATATAAAACCACTTATTCAGGATTGGTCAAATACTTATAATCATACAAGAAGAAAGCAAGTTATTCTGGCAAGGCTTCGGCTGGATTGTGCTCTCTTTACTGTCATCCACTTTTTTGAAAATACTCCTTGTAAAGTTTGTGTACCCTGTCAAAAGAAACTTACTATTAAGCACATATTTATGGATTGTCCTATATTGGATCCTCAAAGAGTGCTTCTGAAGGGCATATGTGATGAACTATCATTATCTTTCACTTTAGAAAACCTACTTTCCTGTTTATTTCCGGAATCTTATATTTTTGATTATTTAAAAAATATACAACTTTATGAATTCATTTAGAGAGCAATCTAGGTAACTTTGATTATATAGGTTAATATTTGTGTGGCTCCATTTTAATTTAGGTAGCACATGCCAATGCCCAAGCTGGTGAAGTGCATGTAAAAATTACAAAGGTACAAAGGTATATCAAGTGAACAAGAGATGACTAGATTAGCGAATCTTCTTGAATCCAAGAAATTTAAAGCAATCAGTATTAGAGAAGCAAGCCTCTTAAAAACCAAAACATTCCATGCAACACTCAGAAAAAGGAAAAAAAAATAACACAAATTAATAAGTAGACAAAGTACCCCACATGTAAGCGTTTGTGATAGAGGACAAATGGAGAAATAATAATTACCTTTAAAAAAGCCGATAAAATCCTCATTATTAAACAAGACCACTTACATGCAGGAAAAATAAATAAGCAAAGAGAATAAAATAATTTAATAATGCATATATATATATATATATATATATATATATATATATATATATATATATATATATATATATATATATATATATATATATATATAGGAAAAATACATGAACATCCAATTAAACTTATGTGTAATATATATCTATGGACTGTATTAAGTTTTTCTTTTATATAAGAGAAAATTTCAAAGAAATTTTTTTATCAATAATACAATCTATCAATTCATTCACTGATTCACTGCGCTAACACACTAATAATGTAAGACACACACACACAAAAAAAATGTAAACTCATTATATATATATATAAGAATAAGTATTATATTAGAAAAATTCAAACATCTAATTTCAATAACAAAGAAAAAAAATTTCAGTTATTTTTCATTATTAAAGGTGGACTATGACCTTCATAAATCAAACAAATCTTTAAACATGTAAGTATAAGAAATCATAAGAATCAACTATTTATTTTTACTATCATAATTAGAAGGGGACTCTGACCTTCATAATGCTGAAGAAAGAAGTTATACTACACAAATATATGTCCTTGTGGCTCTTAGATCTGCAAAACTCTTTCTAACCCTTGTTGTTTTTGTCATAAGATAAGAAATCTGTTCAATGTGGTGAAACTTTAGATTTTTATTAACACTGATTAATTTAGGTGTGAAAAGCACAACACAAGCACACACAATGTTAGTTTCACAAATGAACTGTAGAAAATATGGAAACCAATCTCTAGGGTTCCGAAACTCTGGAGTCAGCTAACGTAGTCTGGAAACAAAGTGTTAAATACTGCGGTCTTGAACCACAGATGAAGTTTTCACAATAAGGATGGGGGGGGTCCCACAATAAAGAAATCAGAACTCTAAGGTTGCTAACCACGGACTTAAAATAAATATTCTTTTAAGCATTATGGGAGAATAAATTCTATAACAGAGTGACAGTATGAGTTATTTTCAAAAACCAAAAAACCTAACTTACCTCAACAAAGTTGAGGTTTTTCTTTCCTTTGTAGAAAGGGTCAGCAAAAATAAAAGGCAGAGATGGAGTCCTTTTAAATAAATGAAACAATCATTAACCATTTGCTTGGTAGTAATAAGTACTTTGAGTAAACAAAAATATAAATATCCATACCATAATTTATCCAGGAATATAGATATACTTATATAAACTTTTAAAAAAATAAATATTCAAGAGACTTCTCAAATAATTAAATATTTTATTATGACAATATCTGTAATTAAAAAAAAAGAAAGGTTTGATGACATATGTTAACCATACACATAGGAACAAATAAACATAAGAAAAAAAATATTGATCCCTACAATATATATATATATATATATATATATATATATATATATATATATATATAATGTATAGTATTAGAAAGTTAATTTTATATTTAATTTTAGTTCTATTTTATTTTTATTCTATTTTATTATTATATAAATTTATATATATATTAATAAATATTTATATATATATATATATATATATATATATATATATATATATATATATATATATATATATATAATAAATATATTTAGAGAGAGAGACAAAAGATTTTACTTAGGTTAGGAAGGTATAAAAGATTACGTTAGGTTTGGTAAGTTAGGTTAGGTTACATTATGTTGTTAGGTAGGTTAGGTTAGGTTTAGGTTACACTGTCTTAAATTACATTTCCAAAACTTACGTTTACCAAAATAAAGTTTCATACATAATTACCAATATTTCTTGCACTAAGTTCAATCCGCATATGTGAACAAATAATTTCCCATTGATGTAATGATTGGTGGTTATAGTTATCACTTCTAGATTGTAATTTCACAAATTTCTATTGTAAAATACCATTAAAATATAAATTCATTAATTATAAGGCATTTAAAATAATGATAATTTCAAAACAAATTTTTTTGAAAAGTAATAATGTTAATATTGAAATAAATAAAAAATAAAAAGGTTGTACTATTTTGGGAAAAAGGATTTCATTATTAAGGTGAATTCAGAAGGGAGAGCGGATATTTTTGGTCCCATTTTTGTTGATTATTGTTTTTTTTATAAAATTTTTAATTTTCACAACAGAAAGATCAAGCTTGGTAAACAAGTATAATTTAGTTCGATAAAGATTTTTGCCTTGTAAAATTTATGTAGGGGGTATGGTTTGGGAGATAATCCACAAAAACTTCAAATGGCCCA
>SEYY01021592.1:5000-7500 GCA_009176605.1 Armadillidium nasatum
TGCTTTGGTGACTGAGTGTTTTACCTAATTTAAATCCAGTCCGCCATCATTGATCATTTTTTTTCACCATTTTTAATTCTTCAACAGAGTAATTTATTTTTAATTAAATTAAATCTACAGTATATATATTCGGTTCAAAATTTGCACGTAAATAATCTAATTCCCAGCTTTCGTTTCTTTCATCATACATATATATATATATATATATATATATATATATATATATATATATATATATATATATATATATATATATATATATATATATATATATATATATATATATATATATATATATATATATATTATATATATATATATATATATATATATATATATATATATATATATATATATATATATATATATATATATATATATATATATATATATATATATATATATATATATATATATATATATATATATATATATATATATATTGCGTGCATATAGATAATTTTGAGCCTCATATTTGATAAAATATAATTTTGAGAATGCTTCGTATTCATTTATATAAAAAAAACATCATAATTAGGCCCAATTACGCAGCATTCAAAATACAACATAAAAATTTACTTAAAAGTATTCATACAAACTTGCATTCATGCGCAAGGTACATAATATGCATGCATACATTCGTCTTTATATATAAAAAAATAAATAAATAAATGTTCCTTCCCTAAAGGGATGTAAGTCCTCCCAGTTAGGACCCTTCGGAAAAGGTCCCTGTGATTCACGGACCTACCGCATACACCACTGACTGGACAGGTCGATCGTGGATGCTGGGAACTTATTCAATTAGCAACAAAGCACGAGACTAATGTACTCATAATATATATATATATATATATATATATATATATATATATATATATATATATATAATATATATATATATATATATATATATATATATATATATATATATATAGATTGGGTAATAATGAAGGTAAGGGATGAAGTGCAAGTCCTGGATAGAGATATTATGGCTTATGCAGATGATTTGGCATGTTGTATCCAAGAACGAGAGAAATTAAGAGAGGTGGTAAAGGGCTTTGCTGAAAAATTGAGGGAGACAGATCTAATTATAAATGAAGAGAAGACAGAATTGGTAAAGTTAGCAGCGAGGAGGAAAGAGAGGAATTTATGTTGGAGGTAGATGGTGTAGAGGTGAGAATAGCTGAGAGGTGTGAATATTTGATTGGAGTGTTTACAAAGGAAGGAGAAAATGTGCAGGAAATTACCAGCAGGATGTAGAAATACGGAAGAGTGGTGAGGGCGTTGTATCCGATTTTGGCTGACAGGAAGATGGTTTTGGAGGTAGAAAAGATAATTTTTGAAAATATTCTAACCCCAATCTTGTTATATTAGGCAGAGACCTGGAGTACAACAACAAGAGAAAAAGTAGAATTCAAGCAGCAGAGATGAGTGGGAAGGACCAGGAGAGAGAGGGTAAGAAATGAAAGAATTAGAGAAAGTATTGGAGTAAAGTCAATCATTAACAAGATGGATGCTGCAAGATTGAGTTGGTTGGGACATGTGTGGAGGATGCCGGAGGGGAGAGTGGATAGGGAAAGGTGGCAGTGGACGCCGAGGGAGAGAAGACCCAGGAAAAGATGGTTGGAGTCGGTTGAAAGCTCATTAAGACGACATCAGCTGACTACGATGGAACAACTAGTGGAAGATGGAATTTTGGATGAGTGCTGGCCCCGCTTACAGGTTCCTAGAGCCTTACTGGAAGCGATATATATATATATATATATATATATATATATTATATATATATATATATATATATATATATATATATATATATATATATATATATATATATATTTTGAAACCGGATTTTACTTTTCCCTTTCAAGCAAACTTAAGAATACAATGAAAATATTTTCGTTCCTCTTAAGCTCTTCTCACTTCCTAAGTATCAAGTTTCAAACCCTTGGTAAAGTTTATTTTTGAACAGGCTTAAAAGAGATGGATAGGCTTTAAGAAAGGAGTGTTATAGAAACAGACAAAAAGGAATAGGTTAAGGGATATAGAGATTTAAAAAAAGATGAAATAAAATTACAGTGTAAAAAAAAAAATTAGGAAATATAAAACAATGTCATGAAAAATTAATTTTAGGAAGATATAATATGCTTCAGAAAATATTGTCAGTGGAATCCAGAGTTAGAAATAAGTTTATGAATATATATATATATATATATATATATATATATATATATATATATATATATATATATATATATATATATATATATATATATATATATATATATAAGAGAGAGAGAGAGAAAGAGAGTAAAAGAGAGAGAAAGAGAAACAGACAGATAGACAGGAGAAAATTAAATAAAATAACAGATAAATATGGTCATAAAATTTAATAGACTGTTGTTTTAAACAAAATGAACTTTGTTCAATTAAATAGACAGGAAAAATTTATGTCAAAAGATTGGACAAAGATAGACATGAAATATCTGTCATTAGATTG
>SEYY01021592.1:15000-17500 GCA_009176605.1 Armadillidium nasatum
TCACAACCCCCTCACACGTCTTTAATTACATTAATATATATATATATATATATATATATATATATATATATATATATATATATATATATATATATATATATATATATATATATATATATATATATATATATATATATATATATATATATATATATATATATATATATATATATATATATATATATATATATATATATATATATATATATATATATATATATATGGGTATGTTTGAGGTTGAAGGCGTTTGCGAGAAATTATAGTGTTAGCTCCAAATTTCTTTGTCTTATTTTTTTTTCACAATCTAGAACTCCTCCCTCCAGATTGAGAACCCCTTTTCTATACTATCGCTATTACAACGGACATTGCTCCTCTGAACTCTCACGTTCCATAACACTTCCATTGAGAAGGTCCTTTCTACACAGTTTCATCTTTTCTCTGTCCAACTCTCTGACCCCAGACTTAACCCCTATCCTTAATCTTAAAATATACTCTACTCGTAAAGTCTGGAATACACTTTCTTTATCTGTATTTCCAACTTCCTTTGATATTAAACGCCGTTTATCTGGACATGTCTCACTTAAATCGACCTTGTTTCTGTTATTCTACAACTCATATAAATAGTTAGGCTTCTGGCCTTTGATCACCAAACTATATATATATATATATATATATATATATATATATATATATATATATATATATATATATATATATATATATATATATATATATATCCTCTTATTAATGAGAGTGAATTTCAAAGTCTATAAGCTAAGATAAAGTTACACATATAATAGGCAAAGTAATTGGCTTACCTTTATTATATATATATATATATATATATATATATATATATATATATATATATTATATATATATATATATATATATATATATATATTATATATATATATATATATATATATATATATATATATTATTATATTTTTTTTTTATATATTTTTTTTTATTTTTTTTTTTTTATTTATATATATATATATATATATATATATATATATATATATATATATATATATATATATATATATATATATATATATATATATATATATATATATATATATATATATATATATATATATATATATATATATATATATATATATATATATATATATATATATATATATATATATATATATATATATATATATATATATATATATATATATAGATAGAGAGAGAGAGAGAGAGAGAGAGAGAGAGAGAGAGAGAGAGAGAGAGAGAGAGAGAGAGAGAGAGAAAGAGAAATCAGAAAAACCAAAAAGGTGAGCTTGAAAACCCATTATTCGTTTCATCTACTCCAGATAATTCTACTCAGTTGAATAATTCCTCACAATAAATTGAGAAACATGAAACAGTTCTTAATTTTCCTTTACCGTATATATTGTGCACTGAGGGGTAAAGAGTTAAAGTTTTTATCTTGAAAGAAAAACGAGAACATGGTAAAATATATAATTATAAATAATAATGATAATATTATTCGTAATATAACATATTACCCTTATAATTAATATAATATATATATATATATATATATATATATATATATATATATATATATATATATATATATATATATATATATATATATATATATATATATATATATATATATATATATATATAAATAAGAGAAACAGAAGAATAAATTCACAATTTAGCAAAGAAGAGAAACTTCTTAATCCAAAGATTCAAAGAGAAATAGAAAGTCATTTAAGCTTATCAACGTTAAAATAAACTTTTTTTTCCGTACTCCTGCTGATATTTTAGAAAGAAAAACATGCAGGAAATTTGCTTAACAAATAATTATGAGGGAAAATTAGGAAAATTATTGGAACCAAAAGTTAACCAATAAATATGCAGAGAATTGAATAGAAAATGTAGATACACAGATTATTAAATAAGTAGGTAGCTAAAAAATAGGCAGAAAAATAAATTGAATATAAAGATATCTCTCAGAGAATTAAATTAGTTTATAACTAAAGCTGACAACAAGGTGGTAAACAAAGCAAAAGCAGAAATATTTTAGAAATTGAATATAAACAAATGAAGAGAAGGCAAAGATAGATAAATAAATAAATATAAAAGTAGATTAATAAAATAAATAAACAGACTAAAAACTGATGGATTAATTAAAAATTAGTTTTAAAAATTAGATAAATAAAAATATAATAAACAGTGCTAAATTTTTGAAAGAAAGATTGGTGTATATTAAATAAGAAAATAAAATATTAGAAAGACAAGATGGAAATAGATATCTGAATAGTTAGATGAAGAAAATTGATGTATAAAGAAAAAACTTAGATGAATAATAATTAGGTCATAATTAAATACCTGATTAGATAGATAGCTAAAATATAGGCATAATATATAATATAATAGATAAGAATTGATAACTAGAGAGACAGACATTTAGACCACTTAAGATCTGTAAGATAGATAGATAGATAGATAGATAGATAGATAGATAGAT
>SEYY01021592.1:25000-27500 GCA_009176605.1 Armadillidium nasatum
TATTATGGTATCATTCATGCCGTACTTGCCGGTATGACAAGCGACTTTTGAGTAGATTAGATCGAAAAACGTTTTGAAAACACCACGCTTGTGATTATTGTGGATTATTGTAAAATAATTGTGAAATATCTTAAATAAAATAAAAATATTACTCAAGAAGAAATATTTCACTACGCCACTATATAAGATATTAGAAAGCAAAATAAAAGCCTTGTTGCAATATAGCCATCTTTGCATATATATATATATATATATATATATATATATATATATATATATATATATATATATATATATATATATATATATATATATATATATATATATATATATATATATATATATATATATATATATATATATATATATATAGCGAAATGAAACCATGATGATAAATTTTATTATGATAAAGAAATTTTTATTAATTTTGATTTCAAATGAATATTAAAGAAACCTTTTATAATTTTTCCATTTCTTTTTCAACTTTTTATTGCATGATCAATTTTGATGACAATTTCATATGTTTCGTTCTGATAAAAGAGAAGAACATAATTAAACTAATGCATTGAACAATCCTTAATGGAACTCATTTTATTGTTCTCTTTTTGTTTTACTTATGTAAGAAGTGAAATGGTTTCATTTATATTCAATAAGGAATAGAAAAGAGAATCGTTGGCACTGGCATACATGCATCCATGTATGTATTTTAATATTACTAGTGCCGCTTTGTGAAAAACATTTTAAATTTTGCATATTCTTATCTAGGTTCCTACTATACAGAATGATGGAGAGAAATTCATTAAGAGGTTCACCAATATAAATATCTTGAATTGTTAATTTTTTTTTTTTTTTTTTTTTTTTTTTTTTTTTTTATGTGTGTGTGTGTGTGTGTGTGTGTGTGTGTGTGTGTGTGTGTGTGTGTATAGGGTCTGTTGAATTATTTAAATGTGAAGATTTGGATCAAAAGAGAAGACTACCTTAACGATTGGTTGGGAACAAAGAGTTATTAATGACGCAGGAGAAAAGTAGTTGTAATAGTTCATTGATGATGGGCAGATAATTGGTATTCTTGATATAAAAACCACCCAATTAAAGGTATCTATGAGTGTAAAAAACTCAGTGAGTAATTTGCCGAAGTCAATCTACAATCCAATTAGTAAGCATTTCCGAAATAATAACTTTTATTTGGAGCCTACTGCTGCAGTAATCAAATTAAATGTGTTGCCCACTGAAAATGCTAAAACAGAAGTAGTTAGTTAAGATAAACACTTTTCCAAAGCAACAACGAGCAATACCAGTGATAAATTGATAACATAAAAACTAACCTAAATATTATACAATAGTGAACAATAAATATAATGCAATGAAATATAAAGTAAGAGTAAAATCAGCTAAGCAATAGTACCAGCTACAAGAAGCAATTAACGAAGCCTATGAAAAGATCATTCCAAATTGGTGAATTTCTGTTGAATTGGAAAGGAATACAAAAACTTTTTCCATTATGATTGATGAAAGAAGAGATTTCAAAATGAAATAAAAGCTTCAGAAACAACAATGTAATGCTCAAATAACTTACTAAACTCAATTAAGGAAGCATGGATGAACAATTGTTGTCTACATATAGAAAATACGTCAAAAAGAGATTATCAAAAGATTTATGAAAAGTAACCTAAGCTAATTGGCTGAAAACGGTATAAAAGCTAAACGACAAATAAAAATGACGGAGTTGTGATACAAGGGAAAGAAGAGGTTATAGAAGCAAGGAATAAGGATGCTGGAGAGTTATTTCAAGAAGAGAGATCAAAATATTTAAACACTAATTATGAAAAAAGAAAAAAAAAATTGCAATCAAATAGAAAGAGTCCTTTTATTATTGTGAAAAGGTTTCGACGGAGTAGGATAATAATAATAATAATAATAATAATAATAATAATAATAATAATAATAATATATAATAATAATAAAAATAATAAAAATAATAATCATAATAAAAACAACAACAGCAACAAAAACAACAACATTAATAACAATAATGATAGCAATAATAATAATATATAATATAATGATAATAATAATAATAATAATAATAATAATAATAATAATAATAATAATAATAATAATAATAATAATAAAAATAATAAAAATAATAAAAATAATAAATAATAATAATAATAATAATAATAATAATAATAATAATAATAATAATAATAATAATAATAATAATAATAATAATAACAGATACAACTAAAGAGTAGAATAAAATATTAATTTCTGTTAGAGTCGTATGACTCGGCATAATTAAAATCAGTATTTCAAAGTCTAGTAAAATAAATAAATAAATGAATAAATAAATAAATAAATAAATAAATATATAATTAATAAATGCGAATTTGAAACCTTCATCTTAGACACCTCCTAATTGAAAAAAAGTGATGCATAAATTAAATATAAAAAAAATAATAATAATAATAAATAAAAGTATAAATAAATAAATAAACAA
>SEYY01021592.1:30000-34532 GCA_009176605.1 Armadillidium nasatum
ATATATATATATATATATATATATATATATATATATATATATAATATATATATATATATATATATATATATATATATATATATATATATATATATATATATATATATATATATATATATATATATATATATATATATATATATATATATATATTATATATATATATATATATATATATATTATATATATATATATATATATATATATATATATATATATATATAGTAATATATATATATATATATATATATATATATATATATATATATATATATATATATATATATGTATATATATATATATATATATATATATATATATATATATATATATATATATATATATATATATATATATATATATATATTTTTTTTTTTTTTTTTTTTTTTTTTTTTTATTTCTCCTCTGGTGGCAAAGGCCAGAGGCCTACCACTGTTCCACCAGAGTTGGGAGGAAAGTCGGAAACATGGTCAAATTAAAGGCCGACATGACCCGATACACGGCGTTTAAAGGTGCTTAAGTCATAGGTAGTTGGGAAAATAGATGAAGGAAGTGTGTTCCAGACTTTACCAGTAGAGTAAATGTAAGATTGAGCATAGAGGTTAAGTCTGGGGTCAGAGAGTTGGACAGAGAAAGGATGAGACTGTGTAGAAAGACGAGTCGCACGAACCCTTCTTAATGGAGGAGGTAAGCGACGAGAGAGTTCAGAAGAGCAGTGTCCATTGTAATAGCGATAGTAGAGAGAGAGTGACGCAACATTTCGACGGGCAGAAAGAGATTGGAGAGAATTAGTGAGAGCAGGAAATTGATAAGGCGAAAAGTTCTAGACTCCACCTTTTCCAGGAGAGCTGTGTGTGTGGAACCACCCCAGATGTGTGACGCATACTCCATACAGGGGCGAACAACACCCCTATACAGAGCAAGCAACTGGGGTGGTGTGAAGAAATACTGAAGGCGCCTCAGAACACCCAACCTCTTAGAAGCTTGTTTAGAAAGAGAGGTAATGTGATCTTTCCAAGAAAGATCACGAGAAAAAGAAACACCGAGAATATTAAGGAGAGATGAAGGTTTGAGTTGCGTGTTTTCGAAGAAGATATATATATATATATTTGCCCTACATATTATATATATATATATATATATATATATATATATATATATATATATATATATATATATATATATATATATATATATATATATATATATATATATATATATATATATATATATATATATATATATATATATATATATATATATATATATATATATATATATATATATATATATATATATATATATATATATATATATATCGTTGACATAAATATTTAGCGAATAAAAGAAAAAATACATATTCAATGAAGGCATTGAGTGTCAAGTTTCAAGCCTTTAAAAAAATATTTTGAAAGGCTTCCTAAATTTTCTTCTGCGAAAATTAAACTTATGCATTATTTACCAAAATAAATATACTCAAAAATGGAGCAAAAATGGGTGGAAGCGTTCAAGAACTGACATATGCAAATAATTTTACGTCCCCTCCAGACATCCCACTTTTCCCCCCATTTTTTGAGAGCAGAGGGGGCTGAGGAGAAAGGGGAGCCTCTTGTAGATGTAGAGTAAATCAGGATCATAAGTTTTCTTGATCATAGGTTTATGAGCAATATTGGTTTTAAATTAGTAGCTTGTCAGCTCTTGTATATTTTAAAAAGAATGTATATATATATATATATATATATATATATATATATATATATATATAATATATATATAAATATATATATATATATATATATATATATATATATATGAGTGTTGTGTGTGTGTGTAGTTTATAACATAGTTATTTTATTTAATTATTTTATTATTATTTAGTTTCTTATATTATTAGTAATGGTGGCTAATTCAGTAATAGCAACTGCATTAATTAGGTTTAATAACAAAAATTAATAATAGTTATTATAGAAAAATCTAAAGTAAAAATATTAATTAACATGATATGAATATTAATATGAATTACTGTTCCAAATATGCTTTATTAAAGGATTATTGCGAAAGTCTTTTATAATAAGATGTCGAAAGAATGCAATCGTTAAGCTTATTCAACTTAAAATAATAGTCATTAAGCTTATTGAACGTCTAACAAAATATTGATCATTCTGATTTACGTTATTAACGGGAGGAAACTATAAGTGATCAAGCAATTTGCACAAACTCTTGTTGAGCAAACCACTAAATTTTACGTGTTCATGACAATAAAAAGATTTACACAAATTTTTGTTATATTGAAATATTAATTTCAGTATAATATGGAAGTCTTCAGGTGCCGCAAATTTTGTATTTCGTTTAGGGTTGAACTTCCTAACGGACTACTGCCCTATTTTAGGAGTAGGTCTTTCTAGGAAGTTGCTTCATAGGATAGAGGGATAGAACTCTGGATTTTCAACATGCAACCTATCTTCCTACTGTTTTAATCACTGTAGCTATATACGAAATTGCTTTAAAGTTAAAACGAAAAGTTGAGATGGATAAAATGCATGAAGGAACATTAAGACAGACAGAATAGAAAGAAACTAAAAAAAAGAAATAAAGAAAGAAACAAAGGAAGAAACAAACAAACAATCAAACAAAGAAACAAATAAAGGAAAAAAGAAAGAAAATAAAAATATGAGTAATTTTTTTGTTTCAAAAAATACAAAGAGTGAAATTTCCGTTTCCCTTTGGCATATTTAAATCTATTTTTTCTTTCTTCTTTCCACGCACGTACAACAATTTTTTTTTCGCTCATTATTTATCACCAAAAAAGACTGGGGGGGGGGGAATATCCTTTAAATGATGGAATTATGAATGGGGATTTCTCGGCATTTAATTATAAATAATTGTGGACGTTTTATTTAAATTTACGTCCAAAAGAAAGCGAAATTCCCGCCATTTTAATCCGAAATTTAATCCGAGAAAGTGATTTAATGAGTTAAATACGAAGGAATTTTTGCTTCCCCAGCATATATCTCCTGACAAACGTGCTAAAATACGCACACACACACACACACACACACACACACACACCACACAACACACAGCACAGACCATATAATATTATTATATATCATATATAATAATATATATATATATTATATATAAATATATATATATATATATATATTATATTATATAGTATATATATATATATATATATTAATTATATTAATATCAGTATTAATATAACGATATATATATATACATATATAATATATATAACATACATAATTATATATATATATATTATATTATATATTATATATATATATATGTATAATATATATTTTATATAAGTTTTCCCAGAAATTCAGCAATGCCTTTGAACTTATTAAACAAAAAATGTATAGCAGCAAATTATATTAATTTTTTAGTTCGACTTCCTGCCCACTGCAATTATATTAGCTTTTTATCTGAGCTCAGTATTGATATCTCACGGAGAGAGCTACTGAATTTCAATTCTTCTCTAAAAAAAAAAAAAAAAAAAAATAAAAATATTTTAATAAAGGATCCAGAAAGGCATGTATTGGAGCGTTCTCAAGAAATTGTTCCTATTTCAGCAGGTTTTGGAACTCATTTTATAGATTTGAATGTCAAAATTTTTTCACCTACCATTGAAAGATCATTGATGGTTTTACCTCAGACAACAAATATATAGGACTATGGGACTGAAGAAGGAGAAAATGTCTTATCGACTGACTCAACAATGCTATAGCAATTGATTCGTAAGTCTTATAAAAAGATGATGAGAATTTAGCAGTTTTATTTTTATATATATAAATATATACATATTATATATATATATATATATATATTATATATATTATATATATATATATATATATATATATATATATATATATACTCTAGTTGAGACAGTGAAGAAAGGTTTGTCGTACGAGCCCTCTCAATGAATGTTGTATACGACCAGATAATTAAAAAGAGACGTAACAATTCGACAGCCGAAAGTAAGGCTTGAGAGAGTTAGTGAGAGCCTAAAATTGATAAGATGAAAAGAAGGGCTATATGAGTAGAACCACCAGAGATGAATCAGGCATACTCAGTACAGAGATGAACAGCACCACTATAAGGAGGAAGCAACTGTGTGGTGTGAACAAACACAGAACAAGTCTTAGAACGCCCAACCTTTTAAAAGATTGTTTAGAGAGCGAAATAATGTGATCTTTAGAAGGAACATCATGAGAAAAAAAAATACAAAGGCTTATGTTGCATCTTCGAAGATGTCATAGTTGTGCGAAAGGGAATATCTAATTGATAATTGATTTTTTTGAAGCATTGAAAATTACCAATTTTTCTCCGCATGAATTAAAAACTGGAGAAACATCAGAGGTTAATTGCTCCAAGGGTACCCTCCAAGTATTAATTAATTATTGTTGGGTGGGAAGCCTTTCAAAATGAAAAGAGTAATAATAATGGATGGAGTCGTCGGCATAGAAATGGATACCTCATGAAGTAACAGAAAGTCATTAATG
>SEYY01021593.1:0-2500 GCA_009176605.1 Armadillidium nasatum
TGAATATACGGAAGTCTGCGATTTCATATTAAGTCAGAAGTCACATTTTTTAATATTTTACAAAGTAGTTATCAAAAGCACTGGCAGAAATTAACGTAGAAGTTGAAATTTTAAAATGAAGTTACAATGAAGTAATTTTAGTTTTTAAAAAAAAAAATGCTTATTTTTTTGAACTCACTATAATTTGCACATACAGAAGTCCAGAAGTCTACGCTTTCAAAGATAAGCCAGAATTCACATTTTTAAGTATTTTACATATGTTATCAAAGAGACGTTTAATTTAACGTACAAGTTGAAATTTTGAAAGTTACAATGAAGGAAATCTTTAAAAAAAATGTTTATTTAACACATTATACTTTGCATCTTCAGAAGTATACGTTTTCATCAGCCTGAATGCACACTTTTTAATATTTTACATAGTAGTTATCAGAGACATCTGCTTACATATAGGGATTCAAACATTATGTTGATTTCATCAAGAAAGTCGAATGTCATGTTGCTTTTATTTCCAAAATTCTAAACCGGAGCAATCATTATGCATAGTTAATCTTCGATAATTCAGTACGAACGTATTAGTGTTTGAACTAAGTCGGTACACAAAATTTGTGATACACTTTTTGTAAACTATAGCCAGTTAATAATTTTCTTAGCTTTTATTTATGCAAATACCAAAGTAGAATTACTAATCGATGCACCAGTGCGGTGTTGTTGGGTGCAGTAATGCACAAAAATTTCGGAGTGCAGTTGAATTGCGGTGCAAATTTTGGTGCAGTGGATTTCTGCTCTTGACATAGTGCGGTGCATTTGCACGACTTCCATTTGCTGTGCGGTATGTTCAGCCAATCCTGTACCAAGCATTCAGGATTAAAACACGAAAAACTTCTGGGAATTATAGGTTTTTTAAAATTACAGAAGATTAAACTTTATCTGATGCAAAATGCTATATACACTTGAATACTAATACGGTTAAACATACCTATGTGAAAGTATTTGCGGTTGATGAAATTTTTTATTTTAAAATTCTTCTACTGACGAGATAGCGCATTTTTTTAAACATTTAATTTAAGTTTTTCATTTATATCATTTAAATTAAAAATAAGTTTTAGCAAGCAAGGAATTTAATCAATTAAGAATTTATAGCCAAGATCTCTCGAATGGGTGTGAAACTTTCGTTGGTGGTGTAGTGGAGTAAAGAGCAGGAGTTGAGGAAAAAAATGAAAACGATAAAACAAAATGGAATCAAAAGAAAAAAATTAAAATGTTTAAAATAAGGAAAAATTACCAGAAAAACTTAAAAGTAATGAAGCAAAAGGCAGATAAAAATTTTTTTGTCGTTGTTGAAAGGAAAAAAATAAGTTTCAGAACAAGTTGAAAGTAATGAAGAAGAAATCAAAGTAAGTAATCTGGACTTTATCTAGAGAACGAAATAAACACTTGCATTTTTTTCTGTGCATTTCGTTTCTTTTATTAATCTTGCATCATATTTGTGTTCGTTAGAAAACCTTCCCAAACTGAAAAGATGTGAATTTAAAATTTTCATTCAATTAATATATTCTATTATAGTGTGCTTATGCTGTAGCAGTGTAGCTAGTTTATAAGTGGATAAAGAAGCAAGGTAATTATGTGAATTTTCATTATATTAATTCGAACTTTTGCCATAAAACTTCTTAAATGTACTATTTGTGCTACAAATAGTAACACATATTACGTAACAACAGACCTGACAAACAAACTAGATAATGCAGTCTGTGTTCAAGCTGTTACTCACAATAGTAGAGAAACCATGATGTTTTGAGGATGTTTTGTATCCTAATATCCCATGGGTAGAGATTTCTAAGTATATGAATCAGAATTATAGCATTCGGCTTATGAACAACTAGATTGTGGATTTTGTGCAGCATTTACAGGATGAAGACAATAAACAAACCAGTCAATTACTTTAACTCCAACTAAACGGGAATAAAACTGTATGATTAGCACAAATAAGGAAAACAGTTTAAACTGCAAAGTAAAATCTCGAGAACTAAATCCGACAGAGAATCGGCATTGCTAAGAACAAAAGGAGGAAGGGGAAATGCAAGCATTGACATTCGAACAATCTGGTCAACCTCTGGATTGTCCACTGAATGTGAGGCTGGAAACTACTGTTAAGTCGTGGAATTTATAGCCGAGAGAATTGCAGTTCTTTTTCAGTCAAACGTAAGTGTAACTAACAATTAAGAGTCATAATACCTTGCGTAACACTTTGTTCTGTCCACTTATAATCTACAATCAAGGGATAAATACAACAACAAATGAAAAATAATATATTACATAAAATAATGCAGACCATTATTAATCAGTTAATGATTAACAAAGTTTTCAAATGATTTTTCTCTTTTAAAAGTTTTTAAAGTTTTTAAAAATCTCAAATTAAAGGAATCTAAAACGATTACTCATTGGTAAATAATTCATATAAAATTGACGTCATCAAATTCTATTCCAATAAGATCCTTATTTA